>JAOWBN010046627.1:0-21354 GCA_028565015.1 Pinguicula moranensis
AACAAGTAGTAGAAGGTTGGCTGCGCAAAACACTTATTTCGTAAATCAAGGTGCTTATAATCCAATTATAATTTTTAGAAGGTTGCGCAAAACAGGCCCTAAATATCCTGTTTGGTTTAGCGAAGTTTTTTCTTTTCCGGTCTAGTAGTTCTAATTCAATCTAGGACTGCACAAACCATAAACGGTAATTGTAATGGTTATTATCGTTATTATACCATTTTTTTCGATAATGCATTATTATTATCGTTATCATATCATAATACCGAAAAATCGTATTATTTTGATTTTTCGATAATTGATAAAATTAGCGATATTTTATCGTTACCGTCATTTGTTATTTTTAAATTTATTTTAATTTTGTAAATATTTTTCGATATTCGGTACGATAAACATCTATTTAAAGTGTTCTAATTAGCTCAAGAATCATTAAACATCATTATAAATTTCAAAATATCATTACCAATTTAACTATTTTGTTCAAAAATGGCAATGTAACGTCTGTTATTTTAGTTATAATTAATCAATAACATTATATTTATGGCATTTATTGGAATATAAACATAAGGTCACGATTATGATCACCTACCGTTAAAGGTTAAAAAGTGCAGGAAAAGTCTTATTTTTTGCAAGATCACAAGAAATACTAAGAACAATGACGGATAGACTCCCCTTCATCGGTAGAAAGATTGTAGAGGGATGTTACAACATCAATCCTTCATTAAATGTTTCTAGAGCATAAGATTCGCGATTACACAAAAGGATTTCAATAGCTGGTTGGGGTAAAAATCACGAATGAGAAGTAAACTGTGATTGCGCAAAAGGATTTTTCGAAACCGGGAAGGAAATTGCAAATAAGAAGGAAAATGCAGAAACATTGAAAAATGGTTATTAAAATAAATTTTAAAAAAAGTAAAGATAAATCATTTTTTCAGTAATTATGGACAAAAAATGTTAGCGTACCATTTTTGTATGGTAATCAAAATCTTATCCCGAAATCATACTACAATACAGAAAAATCGTCATATTAACGGTATTGTGGTACGGTTATAATATCGAAAACCGTTGATAAATTTGTCGAACCCTAATCCAATCAACCATGATAGTGGATGATGATTAATTCACTTATCAAAGCGCTTGGGAGGAGAGAGGACGCTCGTCTTCTCTCCTCCTGCTGCCCAAAAACTCCCCCGACCATGTCTTCAACCTCCGGCTTTTCCCTCTCACGGATGTCGATCGCCTCCATATATTGTCCTCTCTCACCTCTTCTCTCTTTTCCGATTAGTGGTCGGAGGATCTCTCCGCCATTCCATTGTCACCCCCTGTCGATGTAACCCTGAGCCCCTCCGCCTTTCTCCTCCTCGATATGTCTGTCCGTGGCCGGTAAAGGACAGATCTGTCCGTTTCCTAGCGAATCCTAACCATTCACACTCCAACCTCCGTCATGTTACTTGTAGAAAGCTCTGCTTCTGCTTGGCTCTCGAATCTTCAAGTCCAGATTCATCGGTATCTGGCGGCCCCTCACCTTCTCTAGCACCTCGCCAATAGAACCGTCCTTCGACGGACAATTTTAGCAGGTGCCGTTGTCCACAAATAGCATCTTCACCTCAAGAAGGGCTCCTGTTCTGCGCAACCATTTCAGGCCACGCGGCCGATGGTTGAAGCAAAGCTCTCCACACATAAAGTTTCCAGAGCGAGAGGTTTTTGCCTCCCTCTATTCTCCGATAGGCCGTTGTCGGGGCTTTCTCGGCGAATCTCAACCACTACCGCCGTCCGGTGGAGCAGAATGGCGGTAATATTGAAGATCCACATCTGCACGCGTCGTTCCTCTGTCCACGCGACGGTGCCCTCGCGCCGGTACACGGTCCACTCGCCGATGACTTTTGGCTCGTTGTTCCAGGAAGAGACAGGACAGACTGTCCTACGGCCCGAGAAGACTTGTCTTCTCAAGGCAACTTTGAATTTTGAAGGAATTTGGCCTTTAGTGCCCGATCTAGAGTTTGGATCTATTTTCAAATCTGAATTAGTATCTGTTGGGGCTAACCCATAAATTTATCTGTACATTGTAACTGAGCCATTTAGCCATTTTTAATTCAAATATTTACCTATAAAAAAAACTTATCAAAGCGTATGATAATCTATCACACTTGGACAACAATAATGAGCGGACTTTCAGGGACAAAATGGTCATTTACATCTCTTTTAAATGAGTTGGTATTTTTATCCGCCAATATTGTCAATCAAAGCGACCAAATATACTGTTATCAAACTTTATCCCAAAGAAGATAAATCAATTGAACAAATTACTTTTTTTGTTAAGAATTTTTTTTTATTAATTTTTAAGAATTAATGAACACATTGGCCCATTAGTGTCTAATGGTCCAGATCATATGATTCACCTTAACGATTCATAATTAGCAGAGAACACTCCAATTGACAAAACTTTATCCTGTGGATGATTTATTTGTTTTGATTGCCGATCAGCTTTGAAGCTTTATTTGATCCAAGATTCCTTGAGGTAATTTGTAATCTTGTTGAAATATCACTTGATTTCTATATAACCAAATCTGCTAGTTTGTCATTAGCCATAGGAATCTCCAGTATTTCTTCTGTTGTCTTCTCCTTGCTAGACTCATGTAACCATCATAATTGATAGTGTGGTTTATGTGTAACACCAATGTCTGCTCTAACCAATTTGCATCCAAAGTGTCTCTGCTCTAACCAATTTGCATCCAAAGTGTCTCTGCTCTAACCAATTTGCATCCAAAGTGTCTATGCCCAATCGTTGGTTGCAAATAAGTGATATGTAGATTCATTGTGAAGACATCATAGCTTGCATATCGGATTTTGAGCATTTGGTAGTGACACATTTCTTCCTTGCAGATTTACCAGAGTAGGAATTCCCCCTTACAATAGGCGCCAGTTGAAAGCAGTCATTTTGAGTTGGTGAGATCGTCTCATATTGAACACAATGTGCGATTCGTTGGTGAGAAATCCCCTTGTCCTACGGATTAGCTGGTGTACATTTTTTTACTGAATATGTATTGAACAAATTACTTGAGAATTGATTATGTACAACTCATTCCGTTTGGAGTGGGCAAAATCAATTATCAAACCGCATGAATTGCTAGTTAAAGTAGGATTTTTTTAATCAATGGAATGCTTTCATTCTATTATTTGTACAAAATTGCCAAAAAGTTACAACTTATTTAAAAACTTAAGTGAATACATAACAACAACGGTTCACGCAATCATACTCCAGCCATTAAACTCGAAACTTGGACCCATAAGCTTTAAGTCATGTCCACCATATGATATTGATCCATTTCACCACCATCTCAAAGGATATAATGTTGTTGTGAAAGATTTGGTCATTTCTCAGGCATCATAGATGTCATACATTACAGTATCTAACGTGGGACCGAATAGTAATTATCTTGCTGATTAGTTAAATCAGATGAATTGTTAGGAAGAACAATATAAATTACCCGAAAATCAGATAAATATTCTCTAGGGTTTCAATTTTTATTCAATAACAATTCAATAATTGAAAACTAACTCCACAAGTCGTGCTTTATAGCCAAAAATTGTGATTAGTCAAAACCTGCCAAAAATAGTAAATCCCGAATATCACTTCTAATTAAAGTTCAAATCAAAACAAGCAATCTGTTAGAAATTAGGTCTAAATCGGAATTAATTGATATTCCCAATTGACAGATTAATTTATTACCAAAAATAGTAAAATTAACCAAAACAAATGTTTCGGAAGGAAATGGAATTTGAGATCGAAAGTCAATGAACATTGTGCGTGCGCGATGAAAGAACATTTCCGGATTGAGGTCTTATAAGCGATTCTAATAACCGTAGACAAAGTTATGGCCAAAAGACTCCAATATGCCCCAATTAAGAAACTATCACCATTACTTCTTATTTCTGCACTGATCAGCCATCTCACGATATTTTAATACGATTAAGGTATAATCAAATAACTCAACATCATCTTTAATCTCAACTCCTGTCAGTGTCACAATCCCTCCACATATCTAGTTGAGTTTTGTCCCTTATCATTTCCAGATGCTACTCAAATTTCAAATGGGGCATACAAAAAATGCAATCCCAACTAGTTGTAATAGTCAACCCAAATATAACCAACAAGACACTCAAAGAATAAATGATTTATTGTTTCCATTTTCAAGTTTCATAGAACACAACTGGAGGTAGGCAAACGGTGCGGGGCAGGCCCCATAAAAGGGTCAACGGGCCCGGCCCGCCGATTTTTTAACGAGCGGCGACAGGCCTTCCATGAAAAATGGGAGGGCCGGGCCCGGCCCGACCGTTTTACTATTTAAAAAATTAAAAAAAAATTAAAAAAATAAAATTAAAATAATACAAAAATACAAAAACGGGCGGGCGGGGTCGGCCCATTTTTGTAATCTGGCCAGCGGGCTCGGACCATTTTTGTAATCGGGCTGACAGGCCTGACCCATTTTTTCATAATGGGCGGGTAGCCCGGGCCGCCCGTTTGCCTACCACTAAACACAACTCTCTTATGTAAACTCTTAAGTTATCCCTGCACTGTAGATTTTTCTATTGCAATCCAATTATGGAGAACCGCCATAATATTTATGTGGTAATCTTAGGCCTTGCTCTTGGGATATCATTTGTATCTATAGTTCATTTTGTTTTTCATTCTCTTTCTCATATTGTATTTTTTGTGAGTGTTTGGTCAAATTATGAAAGAATATAAAGATTTATAAAAAATAGTATTTGCAGTATATTTTTTAAAATAATTAAATAATATTTATAGTTATTTTTTTTAAAGATAACTTTCATTTATTCACAAAATTTCATTAGAATTAGAAGAAAACAAAATTAGTCTATTACCTACTTTTAAAAAAAGAAATTTTGACTGAAAAAAAATACTAAAAATAAAAGTGGAGTGTTAAAACACTATATCTTAAAAAAAAATTAAAATATAATTTTATTAAAATCTCAAAACATGCCCTTAAGATACTATATCTCTCAGATGTGATATTTTTTATAATTCGGTCAAGGTCCACTACGGTATTATGTTTATTTAATCCATCCATTCCAACGGAATTCAGCTTTTAAAAAAATCAAATCCTGTGGCACTTAATTCATGACATGAAGTTATTTATTACAGATAATGTTATAGATGCCCGCCCTTCTAGTATAGTATAGGTTGATAATTGATTTTCCAGCATTGGACAGGTTGTCTGCTGCGATTTGCGAATGGCTGGAGGGCATTTTTAAATCAATGGCCAAGATTAATTAGTTTTCAGTGGCGGAGAATGGGTAATTGACGTGGACGGACGGTTGGTATCGGGCTTTTTGTGACGCACATGGGCCCATATTTACTAACAGTCCAAATGAAATGGCCCAAAACATTCAGTCCAAGAGTCTACTACTTTCTCATATTTCTCCGTTTTCCATCCGATTCCGACTCTAATCTCCACCGCTCCACTTTACTTTCTCTCTAAAAATCGAAAGCCCTATTTTCCCAAATCTGAAAATGGCAGCCCCACGCGAGGAGAGCGTCTACATGGCCAAGCTGGCGGAGCAGGCGGAGCGGTATGAGGAGATGGTTGAGTTCATGGAGAAGGTCGTCGGCGCCGTGGACGGCGACGAGCTAACCGTGGAGGAGCGAAATCTACTCTCCGTTGCCTACAAGAACGTTATCGGTGCAAGACGCGCTTCGTGGAGGATAATCTCCTCCATCGAGCAGAAGGAGGAGAGCCGCGGAAATGAGAGCCACGTATCAGCCATAAAAGGATACAGATCCAAGATCGAGGCGGAGCTCTCCGACATTTGCGACGGCATTCTCAAACTCCTCGATTCGAAACTCATCGGATCTGCATCCAGTGGAGATTCGAAGGTGTTTTATCTGAAGATGAAGGGAGATTATCATCGCTACTTGGCCGAGTTCAAGACCGGATCTGAACGCAAAGAAGCTGCGGAGAACACTCTATCTGCATACAAGTCTGCTCAGGTAATTTCAAGAATTTTATTTGGCCGTGTTATATGTAATCTCCCCGCGAGACAATGTGGATGAAGTTATTCATTAGATCCGTGGACATTTAACTTTTATAGTTTACTGAATTAATTGCTTATTTGGATCTTGAGCTTCGATGGACCCTGGCGTTTAACCAATTTTGGTAGTTTTTTTTTCATGTTATGTAGATTAGCATCTGCGTTTTTTTTAAAGATTCGAATTGAGTTGGCAGACTCAGAATTTGGACGGTTATTCTTCTTATTACCTGCTATCAACTCATTTTGTTTAATGAGAGGAAGTTTAAGATGAGATGAAAGAGTTATAATTCTTGAGCGATTATTGTTTCCTTGTTGTGCATGCTTTACTTAGATGAATCAATTTTCTCGAAATTGAATGTATCTGATATAGGTTTTGGGTGACTGTTGAAATCTAATTGTTATCTTTTTAATGTAGTTACTTAAATATGCTCAGTTTTGGTTAAGATTTTTGGTTTCTGCAGGACATTGCTAATGCTGAACTCGCCCCAACACATCCAATCCGCCTTGGACTAGCACTCAATTTCTCAGTGTTTTACTATGAGATCTTGAATTCTCCTGATCGGGCATGCAATCTTGCAAAACAGGTCTGTATTAGAAAATTGACATTGCTAGCTCTAACTCCATTGTTTTAATACCCCACCATATTGCGTCAAAGGTTGATTCTCTTTCTGTTTCCATGAGTCAAGGCACGGGAGTTCAAGACCTGTATTTCTCTTAGTACATTGAAGTTATTTTGGAATGCGCTAACATTTAACTCCATTCTATAAGGCCTTTGATGAGGCGATCGCCGAGCTGGATACTTTGGGAGAAGAATCATACAAGGATAGCACCCTGATCATGCAGCTTCTTCGTGATAACCTTACTTTGTGGACTTCAGACATGCAGGTAAGGCTGTTTTCTTTCCATTGTTCTCTCCTCTCCGTGACTATTCTAAGTTGAATAACTGATCCCTTTCATAATTGTTGTGTTTCAGGATGATACTGCAGAAGAAATGAAGGAAACTTCGAAACCTGATAACGAGTAGTAGCAAATGTTGCGTTTAGTTTGTTATTTGTTTTTCTGTTGCTATTTCTGGGTTAGAAAAGTGCTGCTTAGAGCAAGTCTCTAGCTTGTTAGTCAGCTTTGATGGCCCTGTGTTTGAAAAAGTCTTCATCTTTCTTCATGGTCTAGGGGCTGATGTCCTCTCTCGATTTCGCCTTCATTTCTCTCTTTTAAAACAGTAATGATGCCTATCGAAGTTTGCTTACTATTGTTGTTAATTTCCCATTAAGAAGCAATCTATTTGTGTTATTTTCAAAATCTAGCCAGCTGATTTCAATATTTGATTCCATGAGCGCCATTTCCCAGCTAGTCTGTCGGTTGCTTCCATCTATGATCTGGACTTGGTTGATGCAGAAAGGGAGGCTCCTTGAACTCCCATGTTTGGATACACCGCAAACCTCGGTAAAGAATCAACGAAAGATGGGATATCTTGATGCTGCTGCCAAGCTAATATGTTCGATGAAAAGGTGAAACAAAACAAGGATAGAGAGGATAAAAAGGCTTTCGAGTTCGGAAACATCAAAGTGATCTATAAAATATGTGACTCTCTCTAACTTCCTGCTCTATGTCCGACTAGCAAACTGTTTGCCGTGAGAAGCTTTTGCCGCAATCAGCCAGTTTATCACACCATGGTATTGCGAACTCGTCCGTGGTCTTGTGAACCTCCCCCATCGCTCTCAGCCCCGCGTTGCTCACCGGCGGAGACCTCGCGCGGTAGTTCACCCAAAGTAGCAAATACTAATTCAGCAGAGAACTCTCTTACCCAGAAATTGAACTCCCCCCGGTGGAACCTCCTACAGTGGAGCAAATGAACCGGGATCTGGCAGCAGCAAGCATTGGCTCTGCAAACAAGTCCGTGGCATCTGAAGAAGGCAAATGGAAACTTGTCGACAGACACAAGCAAAAAGGCTCAAGCTCGGGCATTTCAATACAAAATCCGGTGAAAGCTTTAAACAGCTACATCACTAAGCTGCGAGAGGAAAATATATCGTTCATCATCTCGAATTTTTCAGCAAACTGAACAAAACGGGAGATGAAATCCTTCTTCTCCAAATTTGGAAGCGTCAGAGACATCCACATCCCGCCGAACCCGGATAAAACTGGCAGGCCATACATGTTTGTCTGATTTGCACCGGCGGTGGGTATCTTGCAGCTGGAAGCAAAGCTCAATGGCTTAGTGGTCAGTTCCTATCCACTACGGGCACGTCTGTTGCGATCCAGGCTCACTGAAGTGAGAAACATTGTTGTGCCACCCCTACCGACTCAGTCTGCCTCTGCTGCGGAAAGCATGCCCCGTATGTCATACGAGCCACACTCGGCATATTGGCTTAGATCCTGCCTGATCGTGAGTTACGATGGCCAATATCCTCCGAACAAACGTCTGAAGCACTGCAAACCGCAGGGTACAAGGAGGTCTCGTTGATCCACCTTGAAGGTGGCGAGATACTGTTCCGCCTTTGTAGACTTAAAGAACGAATCTAAAATCAGAAGAACGAATCTAATTAAGAACATATATTCGATACATGATTGATGCGGAAGCGTATTTGGATCGTAATCTCCCGGACTGAATTAATCAGGTTGAAAGGGTTATAAAAGTCCCTTTGGAATCCACGAACCAAATCTCCTCCACGAGGGTGATTGGGAACAAGCCGAAAGAAAACTTATATTATTTCTCTGGTTCTCAACGCATGAGATTGTGAGTGACTGTGTTGTATGTTATCTCTGTAGGCATGTAGCCTATATATAGAGAATTAACTGGGTAGTTAGACGGGCTCGTGGTTAAGTGGGCTTTAGGTTAAAATAATTAATATAATTGTATATTAATCCAACAGCTTTCACTCGGCCTTGTAGGCCGTATCATCCCACGTCTTAGTATACTTAAACACTCGGACACATAGACCGTGTATTGTCGTACGTCAAACTTATAAATTTCCTCTTGTTTCATACGAGAAGTGGTTTGTGCAACCTTGTTATAACTAGTAGCGTCATATTAAGTCATCACCTAACTAACATGACACTTTCAAATCTAACTGTACCCCAAATCCTCTCTGCATCACCAATAGCTACGTATCCCTTAAGCTATATTATATTTGATTATATACAAAATGTAACTGTTGGCCGACAAATATTTGGTGAGCAGGACAGATTGTTCCTTATGACTAATGACTATCCATGTCGATTCGACTGCTTTTCTAGCATGGCCCGTTGGACCGTGTGGGACCTTTAGGCTTTTGGATGACATACTAAAGTAGCACCCTCGAACCTCGACTTCAAGTCATAACTATAAGTCAAAGAGTAGAGTATCGTTGGACCAATAGAGTTCAAGTGATCACACAATGGTAAACAGGGGATTCTTTTACCATTATCACCGTGGTCATCCTGTAGCACACACAGTATGACATGTGTGTAATGGCATGACTCCCACTGAGGTGGGCAAGTCACATGCTGATGCCATGCGAACTGTAGCCTTTGATAAAGGACGCAAAGTTTCTTATCCTATACATTCGGCTTTTAAGCTTTATTTGTGAAGAACCAGACACTTCACATTCGACTTCCTCGAAATCTCATTTCAGACCCACTGAAGCGACTGTTCAGAACAATTATCAGTCTCATCCTTCATGCTACGCAGGCATTAGAGTGACTACCTGTGTGATAGGGCCAATCGAAAAGCTTGGTGACCTTTTTATTGCGCCTTGATTGATTGCATATTCGTAATGCTCGTAAATGGAAAAAGATGCTCACAAGGATCTTATTTCATAATCAACCAGTTACATAAACTATGTCCTTGTTCTTGTACAAGATATGATCAAGCCCTGCGTAATCCTAGACTCATGACATGAGCTCTAAACACATCTCTAGGATTAGGCTTGGTCATTGGATCAGCGATCATCTTGTCAGTTGGAATATACTTGATGGTGATATCAGCTTTGTGAACAGCGTCTCGAACAAAATGATATCTTCTTTGGATGTGCTCTGTCTTCCTATGGAATTTCGGATCCTTAGCAAATTGTATTGCTGCTGTATTATCGTAGTGCAGTTCTATAGAATCGTTAGGCCTCGGAGTCAGATCGAGGTACTGTAATAAATTATTTAGCCATAGCGTTTCTTGCACTGCTATATTGCATGCGACATATTCAGCTTCCATGGTTGACAAAGCGATGCAGTCCTATTTCTTGCTGCACCGTGATAGGGCTCCTCCACCGAGGATGAAGGCATATCCTGAGGTCGACTTGGATTCGTCCAAATCGCCTTCCCAGTCGGCATTCGTGTATTCTTTTAGTCGCAGGTCTTCCCCTTGGTAACATAGGGCTAGATCAGTCGTTCCACGAAGGTAACAGAAGATTCTCTTGACTGCCTGCCAGTGAGCAGATCCAGGGTTTCTTTGGTAATGACTCACCAAATTAAATGCATAGCAGACGCCGGCCGCGTACATAATATGGTGTACATCAGGTTACCTATGTCACTCACATAGGGGTCAATGCTCATTTCCTCTTTTTCCTTATCCATTTTCGGGCCTTAATCGAGGATTAGTTTCAGACCTATTTCAACTGGAGTATTAACGAGTTTAGAGTAATGCATCCTAAATCGCTCTAAGATTTTATTGATGTATGCTTGTTGGGACAGAACCAGCATTATCTCATGACGATTTCTGCATATCTCAACTCCTGGGACGAACCTAGCATCACCCATGTCCTTCATCTCGAAGACAGAGGACAACATTGTTTAACGGCGTTGATTGACTTTATGTTGTTTCTAACCAGTAATATGTCATCGACATACAGGGAAAGTAACATGATCCCTTCCTTTGTTTTCGAGACATATACACAATGGTCTTTGTCTATCATAGCAAAGCCATACGAAGTTATAGCTTCATGAAAGCGAAAGTACCATATTCTGGAAGACTGTTTGAGACCGTACATGGATCTTTTAGTACGACACATTTTGTCACCTTGTCCTGCTGAGACGAACCCAGCAGGTTGATCCATGTAGATCTCCTCCTTAAGTTTTCCACTGAGGAAAGCCTTTACGTCCATTTGGAATAGTTCAAGATCCAGATGGGCAACCAGGGCTAGAAGCAGGCGAATAGAGGTAATTCTCACCACAAAAGAGAATGTCTCTTCATAGTCTATACTCTCGATTTGGGTAAAAGCTTTTGCCACTCGTTGGGCTTTGAACTTATTGATTGATCCATCAGCTTCGCGCTTAACCTTGAATACCCATTTGCATCCAATTGGTTTTTGGCATCGCGGTGGATCAACAAGTTCCCAAACCTCATTCGTTTGCATTGAGATCATCTCTTCCTTCATGGCACTAAGCCATTTTTCTTTATCAGCTGAGTTCATCGCCTCATCATAAGACGTGGGCTCTTCAATTTCTAAAGGGGTACATAAGAATACATTTTTCTCGATCTGAAAGTATCACCGATGAATTGTTCCGTGTTCGCTCCTTCGAAGAATAGGATGTTCCTCTTGCCTCAACAAGAATTAGCTCCCACTAGCACCTTGGCTCGTGGGGTTGGCGATATGATTAGCATTGCTCCAATTGACCAATTTATTCGTGGGGCTTGTAATCATGTCGCTATAGCCTTGGTTTTGAGAATCGATCTCATTCCTAGGCATAGGAGGTTGAGGACTTACCTCTCTCTTTTGCTGTTCTGGCATGGAAGGTTGAGGACTTACCTCTCTCCTTTGACATTCCTCGTTTGTTTCAATGAGATTCTCGTTGGGCATGGTTGGTGGAGGACTTACCTCCCTATCATACGGGCCCATGGTTGGAAAGTTTTCATCCTGGATGAGTGAAAGTATACTGCTCTGGGTGGAATGGTGAAACATACTCTCCCCCACACCAAGAGTCAGTAAGTGGTCCTCAGGTAACTCATACAGAGGGCTATCCTGTTTGATGTCGCCAATAGTTGAAAATTGGTCATCTAGAAATTCTACATTTCGGCTATCCATTTTGGACATGCCCCCATTTGTGTGTTCACCGAACATCACATATCCTTTGGAATGTTTGGGGTAATGGATAAACACCTTTTTGGTGGAACATGGACCAATTTTGCCATATTGATGGGCCGGATTGTGCACATAGCCCACCGAGCCCATGGTCGTAGGTAGTCCAATGTAGGCTTCCGACTAGTCCATAGCTCATATGGAGTAGACGGGAAACTTTTGCTTGGTACACGATTGAGGATGTAAGTTGCCGTGAGCAATGCATCTCTCCAAAAGTTGATTGAAAGGTTGGCTTGCGTAATCATGTATCGAACCATGTCATGCAAGGTACGGTTCCTTCTTTCCGCAACACCGTTTTTCTGCGGGGTATAAGGGATAGTAAGTTGCCTTACTATGTCCTTTTCATCACAGAACCCTTGGAAAATATCCGACAGGTACTCGCAACCTCGGTCGGTTTGAAGAGCTTTGACTCATCGTTACAACTGGGTCTCAACTTCGGTTACGAATCATTTGAACGTATCAAGTGTTTCATAACGGTGAGATAACAAATATATGCGTCCAAAGTGCGAGAAGTCATCAATGAAGGTGATAAAATAAGAAGCCCCATAGCGTGCCTTTACCCTTAGGGGTCCGCATATATCAGAATGAATTAAATCTGGAGGTTGAGATGCTCGTGATGCTTGACAAAATGGTTTATTGCTAGCCTTGCCGTCTAAGCAAGGTTCACACAAAGTATTCCTTTTAAATCAGTTAAATAAGTTCCTCTTAACTCCAATACCAAATGGCACGCTAGACTTGGCAACATTGGCCAAGATCGGTTGCAAAGTCGAATAAGAGTTTGGAACAAACAAATTGTCTTTTAAACTTTATTCATAATTTGCATTAACTTGAAATCCTAATTGTATCGATATGACAACAACAACTGGAATAACAAAATAAAAAATAATAACAGACGCTCGACACATGGACTGTGTTGAGTAACAGCATTGTGAATTCGCAATGAAGCTGGAAATGAGGGAATGACGTGGTTGTGCCTTTGCTGCTGGATCTTGGTTTATGATTCGTATTTCGTCGTCACAACGCTAAAACTTAGACAAACCCAGCACGGGTGTAACTGCATACTGGATTACTCAAGTATCAATATTTTTATGAAAAGATGAATTAGCAACAAATGCATAGGAGTAAAGACATAAATAGGGTCTAGGGTTTTTGAAAGGTACTTTGTGGAACTCAAAACAATCCCAAGAGAAGTGACCTTTCATTCCACAAGTATAGCATCGCATACGCGCTATGTGCTTACGTCCCCTTGTCTTATAGTGTTTGAAAATTTTCTTCCAGGGGCCGGATGTGTGAGAATGTATCTCAGAGTTGTCAGATGCGCTGGCATGATTGTCCCGTGGAGGAAAAGAAATCGAAAAGAGTGTCACGAAGCCACCAGAAGTCTTCGAATCCTTGGGATCCGATCGTGGAGGTGAAGGGCTCTTGAGTGGAGAAGCACGTATAGCTCCGTTTTGAACTTCCTTCAAGTGTTGGCACAAAGCCAAAGATGTGTTATGAATCAGTTCAAATCCTGGATTGGCTTTGATATCACTGTAAGGCTATAGAACGGATCTAAATCAAAAGAATGAATGTAATGAAAACGAATATTCAATACCTAATTGATGCGGAAGCGTATCTGGGCCGTAATTTTCAGGGCTGAAATAATCACGTTGAAGAGGCTATAAAAGTCTCTTTAGAATCCATGAACCAGATCTCCTCCCCGAGGGTGATTGGGAACAAACAGAAAGAAAACTTATGTTTTTCTGGTTCTCAACGTATGAGACTGTGAGTGGCTGTGTGTCTGTTAATCTATGTAGGCACATAGCCTATATAGAAAGAATTAACTGAGTAGTTATACGGGCTCGTAATTGAGTGGGCTTTAAGTTTAATCAATTAATTAAACGAATTAATAATTATATATATTAATCCAAATGACATGTGTTCTTAGCAGGGATTATTCGTAGTGACGGGTGAAGGGGGCACAGTTTTGTTCTCTGTTTCATGATATGCCTGTCCTCCCAGGTGTTCTCTTCGTCAAAGACGCTAGCCGACTAATTCGAGCATTTGGTTTCATGATTCTAGTTAAATTCTTTGGTTGGCTAAAAAATTTCTGGACTCCCAGATTAAATTAATTCCAAAAATTGAAAAGATCAAAGCTTTTGTTCTTTGTCTTGCTTGGTTAAAGCTTCCTGGTCTACGGAGCTTCCAGCTCTTTTTGCATCAAGTATGATGATGGAGATGCAAATATCCTTCATATAGATAGAGTTTTCATAAAAGTTCCTGTAAAATGGGATGACAGTATATTTAGTGAAAAATAGATAAATTCAAAGAGTTTTCATAAAAAAAATTAAAAGATTCATTTTGCAAAAACACTAAAACACTTGACAAAAACTAAAAAATTTGATCTTGCCTATTAATAGGGTACGAATTTGAGATATAAATGAAATTAAAGTCCACCATAAAAGTCTCATTTGATTATGGCCCAACAACATTCTTTATCTTGGATCAAGGCTTGACCATGACCTTCCAACATCTTTAATAAGTTGAAATTGAACCATGACCCTTGGATTCTTTGATCAGAATTCAATGTTTAATTGACCAAATATGTCCAAACTTTTTAATAATTTCAATTTTCGATGTCCGATCACATCAACACTTACCTTCAAAATTTAAATTTGAAGAACTAAGTTCAAATCTCACCCAACACTGATTGAACAGTAATTGTAAAACAGAAATAGGACAAGTAGATTGAACAACTGTTGTTTTTCTGCATATGTTTTTCTATCGTGTTGATTACATTTATAGGGGACTACAAAGCTAAGTTAGGAAAGAGCAAATATTTGGAAAGAATTGATTATAATCAATTCTTTCCTTACACAATTTATTCATATCCTTGATTTGCTCTTTCCCAGAATACTCCTGTCTAACATTTTCTTATATTGGGCTTGAGGAGGATCACATGTCAAAGTCAAGGCCGGAACCCAACCCAATAATCTAATCCATATATATTTATTAATTTAATAAAAGGATGCATATATAATTTTAAACAAATATGGTCAGCCACAGTCACAGGTCCAGTAGGGCCCATCGATCCTGTGGGTTCGGGCTGATGGTCCCAAGCCGACCCCATGGACCTGCCGCATGTACTAATTACTATTAAATTAATAGGGGGCAGTGTTCTATTTTTCCAAAATTGTTAATTTTAAACACAGGTAGGTCGAATATTTTGCAAACTTGTTGCAATTTACCCAACAGTTGTATATGCGATGTAACAAAAAACCTGTGAAAAAAATGTAACATAAAAGGACGAGGCTATGCTATTTTTGTCATCAGATAGTGCGATACTTGATACTTGATACTTGATACTTGATACTTGTTTGTTTTTCCTTCTTTCTTTTAAAGGTTGATTAGATATTATAAACTGACGAGGCTATCCGCTATGTAGGCCACAATACAAATATATATTTTAGGTCCTCCCTCCCTCCAAATACGAAAGCCCCAAATCCAGCCCATATCTGAAAGCCGCTCAAATCTCCAACCCGTCGCCGTCTCCCGTTCCGTCGAGGTATTCGCCCTTGGGGAAAGTCTCAACTAAAAGTCAGTAAGTTTTCATGCCAAGACCTGGTTGATTAACTTGTTGTATGTTGTGCTATAGGTGCTGCGGGCATTCTACGAAAACTGGTCCTTCACCCAATCCGCCCGTTGAAGCAGGCTATTGTTCTTACTCTGGTAGAGATACCTGTCTGAATAGATGTGCTTATTGAAAAAGGTCATCTAGTTTATTTGATGTAAGAGTATCTCTCCAAGAATCCACAATATTTTGATTTTGTTTGAAACAGTACATATTATTATTTTGATTTTTTTCCCGACATTACAAGGAAGATTTAGGTACTAGGTTTAATAAATCGGAGACACTGAAGAACTGGAACAATTTAATGGCATCACGACCGGAGCTACAGGCACCGCCGGAGATATTCTATAACGATGAGGAAGCTCGTAAATATACATCCTCTTCTCGTATCATTGATATTCAGGTACCTGAGTATGATCATTTCTTATAAAAAAAAAAGCTTTTACCCGTTCTTTTGGTTCTCAACTATGTGTAATCGCTCCATCACCCGGGAAATAGGCGAAGCTTTCAGAGAGAGCATTGGAGCTTCTAGCCTTACCTGATGACGGCGTCCCAAGATTACTACTTGACATTGGTAATTTTGTGACTTTCTTATTCCAATGTGCTTGATGCCATCTTTGCTGCTACTATCTGAAACAGTAGAAGTATACGGTTGATCGTAAGACAGAACGCTATCATTGTTCGGCAAGGATGAGTGGAGCCAGTTAATTACATTAAGTTGATTGAGTATGCTTTCGTAACTTTTTTGTTACTGAATTTGAGGTGTTTTAAACTCATTTAGGCATATCCTGACTTCTGTGTGTCAGTGCTCATCCCCAGTTCTCATGCTTAATTCTGGCTTTCATATGACTCCTTGATTTCTGGAGGCATTTATATTCCAAAGCCCAAAATTTTCTTCTCATTATGGATTTGTAGTATTGAACTTTTTGCTTTTGCATTGCTTAGGTTGTGGATCAGGACTTAGTGGGGAGACATTAACAGAGAATGGGCATCATTGGATTGGCTTGGATATATCAGAATCTATGCTAAGTATATGGCAACCATATCCTTTATATTGGACATTCAATTATTCCTGCTTCTTATCTGACGCTGTATTTGTACATAAATATGCCTTTAAAAAAATCCAGATATTGCTCGGGAGCGAGAAGTTGAGGGCGACCTTTTACTTGGTGATATGGGACAGGTTTGTTGCTTCCTTTCTTGTTTCTAATGCTTTTTTTTATGGGTTTCTGATGCTTTTGTTGATCACGGTTTATTAGATTCAGTACCTGTTCTCTTTAACTTTCTAGTAGATAAAGGCTCATTCATGATCAGTTCATAACTAATGAGAATGGTGAAAATATTTCAGGGTTTAGGGCTTCGTCCTGGCGTTATTGATGGTGCCATAAGTATCTCAGCAGTTCAGGTTCGTTCGTTCTCAAGATGTTTTTATTTTTTGAAAGGATAATGTGCGTGACTTTTATGACACTCTTTGTGCAACTTCCATGCTTAGACCTTAGAGTTAGTAACTGGAACAATCTTTTCCATGTTTTCTTGAAAGGATAAGTATGCTTGGTGAAAGTAGGGCATACTTATGTGCAAATATTTCGTATCTTGTAGTGCCCGATAACATTATACAATTGCTATTCTCTGTTTCAGGTACTTATTTGTTTACCTTTTTTCTTTTTGTTCAACTAGTGGCTTTGCAATGCTGACAAATCTTCCCATGAGCCTTGCATAAGATTGAAGTATGCCTTGGCTTATGAAAAATCCTTATTAATTTCTCTTTTGTTTGTTAGTTGATTGCTTTGAGTATCCAAGGTTCTTTGATCATATGCTATTGTGTATATTACCAATGCAGGGCCTTCTTTGGGTCACTATATAGATGTCTGGCTCGAGGGGGAAGAGCTGTATTACAAGTATATCCTGAAAATCTGGCGCAACGTGAACTGATTCTGGGTTTTGCTATGAGAGCTGGGTTCTCAGGCGGTGTAGTTGTCGATTATCCTCACAGGTAAGTGAAGGAAATGCACGAGTACCCTTTTTGATGGTGAAAACTACAGAATAGTTTATTAATTATTCATTTGAGAAGAATAACCAAGAGGAAAAGAAAGAACACCATCGAGATATTAAAATGTTCTCCCTTGTGACAGTGCTAAGAAGAGGAAAGAATACCTTGTGCTCACTTGTGGTCCACCGTCACTAAGTAATACTACTGCAAAGGGGAAAGGGGAAGATGGTGAGAGTTGTACCGATGAAGATAGCGGTGAAGAACAAGATCAGTCGGTAAGTAGCTAGTTCCATCTTGATTCATAAACGGATTAAAATGTTTTGTTTCACATCAAAGCCTAAGCTGTTGTGCAACCAACCTCTCATCTAATTAGAGGAACATAACATCATACTCCGTGGGCATAGTAGTTATCTAATTTGCATTTTCACATTACAGGTTAGTGTATCAGACCGGCACAGGCCTAGAAAAAAGCAAAAATTAAGCAAGAAAGTAAAAGGAAGGGAATGGGTCCTGCGGAAGAAGGATCAGATGCGGAGAAAAGGCCATGCAGTTCCTCTAGATACGAAATTTACTGCCCGCAAACGAAAAACTCGATTTTGATCCTTTTGGTGTCTTTATGTCTTGGTTTGGTGACTTCCTAGAATTCTCTGTTCTATAGAGAAGATTGTTATTTGCAACTACCATCAGATGAGGTTTTGGGTTCCCCTCTGACGATAATTTATGTTCTTGTGTTAAAGATGTTGTCCAGGATGCATGTAAAACGAGCTAACTGATTTTTTTCACCACATTATATTTGGTGAAAATATGCCTCTTGAGTTATATTTGTTGGGATTTTTATGTTCTTCGGTTTTAGACAAATATGGCGTGAAGGACTGATGAGAATAATAAAACAAGTTGATTATTTCAACATCCATTGAAAAGTAGTCCGCCCCCCCTAGTGTGGCTTCTTGTTAATACTACATAGGATAGTAATTGATTGAGACATGAGAACAAGTGGCTCATTGCTTGTCACTCAGTAATTCTAGATGTTGTGGGCTCGTCTTGGCTGAAATATCCAGTCACACCAAGTCACAGGTATGGCCCTCAGGTCGATTGCTAGTGTGGAAGCATGTGCAAGTTGCTCGATCCATGTGTTCCTTTTCTCTTATCAGATAGATAGTTCCAACATCTCCAGTATTCTGAAAATGGAAAACTGGAGCAGAAAACCTAGGAGAGTGGAGCTATAGTGGAAGATGAGATGAAAAAAGAGGATTTGTCTGTGGAAAAGATATTTGAGGTACCTTCATGGAGGAAGCAGCTGACAGTGAGAGCTTTCATTGTGATTTTTCTGTTGTCGGGTGATGTTCTGTTTCATTGTCATGAAACTCAACCTCACCACAGGGATCATTCCATCCCTCAACGTATCAGCAGGACTATTGGGATTCTTCTTTGTCAGTATTTGGACGAAGATGATTGCGGAATCCGGGATGTTTAGGCTGCCATTCACGCGTCAAGAGAACACTGTTATCCAGCCTGCGTTGTTGCTTCATCTGGAATTGCCTTCAGTGAGCTGTCATTGTGAATTTTCTCATGTCTGTTGTACACTTCGCAGTAATGGTTCATATTTTCTCATCTTCACAAGGCAGCCAGCAATACTGTAACATTTGGGTGTTCCTATACAAGTATTGCAGACACATGCACATTAAAATGTCTCAAATCTTTCCCTACTACTGCACAGGAGGAATCGGGAGCTGCCTTTTGGGTATGAGCCAGTGGCTGATCCAAGTCCAACAGTCGGAGCTACCGGAGATGAAGTTGATTACAAGAACCGAGCACTTGGTTGGATCATGGATGATTGCACTTCTGTTCGTGGTTAGCTACCTAGGATTGTTCTCGGTGGTGCCTCTTCGGAAGGTTAATCTGCTTGTTTAGGCTAAATGGAGGCAACTGAACTTCATTTGTTAAACAAGAAAAAGTTTAAATGATATAGGATTTTTTCCTTGAATACCAGATCTTGATTATAGACTTCAAGTTGACATATCCAAGTGAAACAGCCACTGCACATCTTATAAACAACTTCATCCACAGTCCTCAAGGAGAAAGACTAGCTAAGTAAAAAGCCATCCCAAGGACTAAGTTCTGTAAGTTTGTTTTGAGAGATTCGTAATGAAAATGAAAATGAAAATGCAGAGCTTGATCCCAGAATGTTCCAACACTGCACACGATTGAATGAGAAGTATTAGAAGAAACTTCGACTCCTCAAACTACTTCAGAATGCTACATAAAATGTTTGACTACGATTTGTTGGATCCTGGCAGAAGCCAAGACCCTCCAAAAATTAGAGTATGCTGCTTGAATGAGCCAAGCACACGGTATTCTTTAGTAAAAGGCGAAAGAATAGTTCGCTTTGTGCTTAACTCGCAGCTGCTTGAGAACACAATAGCTGTCCTCGAAGGTATTTATAGCACTGTAGCTCTGAAGTAATGTTTGTCCAACCGGTGTGGGATGAAAAGGCACATCCACTCATGAGCCTTTTTCCCTTGCAATCAAAATCGGAAAATTTTCTGCCATGATCTCAATTGCCGAATCATGTTAACTTAAATGAAGATAATCCAACGCGATTGAAACAAGAAATAGTCGGAGGAAAATAGGGGTTTAGGTTGCTTTTTCCCCTCCAAAACCTCCTTCTCCAATAAAATGGTTCATCTCTTAATAGAGCTTCCTCTCCGTTAAGGGCATCAGCAACGGTGCGGTGGTCTCCGAGACCACCTCACCCGTGGCGCCACCCTGGCAGACTTTGGCGCGCAAGAATCGATATGCCAGCCGTGTCGAAGTTCGACCGCGTATGTCTATGGTCAAACTGTCTCGACCGAAAACTTCGACGCACTCATCTTCTTCCTTTCTTTATAGCCACCACTACCTGATTTTTTTATATGAAAGTAGTGTTGGGCCCACTACTACCACTGAACCAAATAAAACTAAACATACTCAGGTATATCCCGCTCGAGAACAGGGTCTGTGGAGGGTGGAATGTACATAGGCGTACCCTTATCTCTAAAGATTATTTCCGTGAAGACCCCAACTCGAAAGCAAAATCATGGAGAATTGCTCACCACTACTACCATTGATTTTATTATTTACTTTTCGTTTATTTGTGTGTATATATATATGTTGAGTAAATCAAATTTATATAAGTTTATGGGATTGAAATAATAAATTTTCCATATAATAATTTATTATGTCAGAAAATTATATATTTTTTATAATCAGAATAAAATATGTACTTTCATTATTTTAGAGTTTATATAAAATATAAAAATTCTAATATTACATCCAACATAATAGGCTTACAAAAAATTTAATTAAATAATTCAATGTCTATAAATAATAAGTGGCATGTATGGCATATGCACCATATCCAAATTAACAACGGTGACATTTCTCGTTGGCTACTTACTATATCTTTCTTGAGCATAACCGGCCCGTGAACCAAAGTAAGCCGTTCTAGTGTTTATTTGGTGGAGGCTCTGTCATAGTGACAGGCAAACAGTCCCGTTAAACAGGCCAAACCCGCTCATTTTGGACGGGGTATGGGCTCAATTTTTTACCACGCGGGTTTGACTTACCCACGCCATTTTTAATCAAAAAATCAAAACAATAATATTAATAATAAAATA
>JAOWBN010046736.1:0-21342 GCA_028565015.1 Pinguicula moranensis
CTTTTTATTTTTTTTGTGTGTTCGACGAGCCAAGGGTCTCCAAGGAAACAGTCTCTTGATCTCTTTTTAGAGGTCAAGGTACGACTGCATACATTTCACTCTCCCCAAACCTTGCCTAAAGGCGGGATATACTGAGTATGTTTGGTTTTGTTTTGTTTGGTTTGGTTTATAGTTTGTTTATAAATTTTAAACTTTATCATAAGCCATAAACTTATAAATTTTAAAATATTATATAACCTTATAAACCATATAACCCAAACCCTATACCCTAAATCCTAACCTCTAACCCTAACGCAAAATTTAAAAATTATGAATTTAATTATTTTTATATAAACGATTATTTCAATATAAACTTATAACTTTTATATAAATTTTTAATAAACTATAACTTTTATATAAACTTATAAATTTTATATAAACTTATAACTTTATATAAACTATAACTTTTATATAAACTATAATTTTATATAAACTATAACTTTTGTATTAACTTATAACTTCTATATAAACTTACAACTTTTATATTAACTATAACTTTTATAAAACTATAATATTAATATAAACTATGATTTTTATATTAACTATACTTTTTATATTAACTATACTTTTTTATATAAACTATAACTTTTATATAAATTATAAATTCTATATAAACTATAACTTTTTTTATAAATTATAATTTTTATATAAACTTATTTATAAAGTATTAAACGTATATAATTATTAAATCTAAACCCAAAAACATGAATATTAAACCCTAACTATAAAACCTAAACCCTATTTATATAAACTTGTTAATTTATAATTTTTTATATAAACTTGTCAACTATTTATACTTCCATTTATAAAATTTGTAATTTTGTAGAATCGTTACACGAAATGAAAGAAAAAAATACAAAATTAAAAAAATAAATCCATCGACCCGGCGCAAACCGGAGGGTGGCCTAGCGGGCGGCATAGGGCCCAAGGGGCCGGGGCGGGACAGGCTAACCGGGCCCAGTTAGCTTAATGCGAAGGGTCAAGGGCCCGGGTCCGGATTTTCTGGACCTAGGCTCGCCGGGTTAAGGCGTGCCGGCCGAGCGGCCTGGCACGCCCATCTCTAACTGTAGGTTGCCTAAACAGAAAGGCAAAGAAAAGAATGAGGACAACGTTGTGGATACCATCACGAGAAATGCATCTGGCATAGACCTTTGTGCTGTGGTATCTGAAGTTAACATGGTGGATATCAATCAAAATCGTGGTATCTAGACACAGGAGCCACAAGGCATGTTTGTGGTAATAAGTCTACTTTTTTGAGCTAACCATAAATGCTGGAGAGAAAGTTTACATGGGGAATCGTACTATCTCTCAGATCAATAGGGTTGAAACTGTTTGCCTGAAGATGACTCAGGAAAAGAAGTCAAACTGCAGAAGGTGTTGTATGTACCAGACCTGAGGAGGAATCTAATTTCTGAAGCATTGTCGAGTCTGCATGGATTCAGGATGGTGTTTGGGTGCCACAAATTTATTGTATCCAAACAAGGTGTCTTTGTTGGGAAGGGTTATGTTAGTGATGATAGTTTATAGAACATGTCTGTAATGTCTATTAAGTAAGCAAAAAACATTAATGAGAATCCTTCTACTTCTTCTTTTTACATCATTAAGTTTGTTAATCTATGATATAGTAGATTATGACATGTTAATTATGATACATTACGTAGATTGATTAACTTAAAACATATACCCAAGTTTCATATAGATTCCCAACACAAGTGTGAAACTTGTGTTGAGGCAAAGTTGACAAGGTCATCGTTTCAATCAGTTGAAAGAAAAACTGAATTTCTTTAATTAATTCACGCTGATGTATGTGATTTAAAGTTTATTCAAATAAGAGGTGGGAATAAATATTTATTACTTTCATCGATGACAGTACAAATATTGTTATGTATATTTGATAAAAAGTAAAGATGACGCTATAGAGAAATTTATTTTCTATAAGCAAGAGGTAGAAAACCAACTTAATAAGAATATTAAGATGGTTAGAAGTGACCGTGGTGGTGAATATGTAGAATCATTTGGTATTTTTTGTGGTCAACATGGTATTATTCATGAGTCCACTGCTCCTTATTCTCCACAATCCAATGGAATGGCAAAACGGAAAAATAGAACTATAAAAGAAATGATGAATGCAATATTAATAAGTTTTGGTTTTCCATAGAACATGTGGGGCGAAGCCATATTATCGGCTAATTACCTGTTAAATAAGGTACCCCGAAAGAAGGTCGAGAAGACGCCCTATGAATTTTGGAAAGGTAAAATACCTTCCTACAAATACTTAAAAGTGTGCAGGTGTCTTGCTAAGGTGGTTGCACTATTATCCAAGAAAATGAAAATAGGTTCAAAAACTATTGATTGTATTTTCATAGGGTATGCACATCTTGTGTATGAATCTCAAAATCGTGATATTCACAAATATACGATAACAGAATCAAGGAATGCTTCATTCTTTGAACATGTATTTACATACAAATCAAAAGAATCTGAACCAAGTTCTGCAAAATGAGGCTTGAATGAAATTAGTCAAAATCAAGAAGAACTGGAAGAAATTCAGGAAGAACCTAGACGTAGTAAAAGGGTAAGGACAGAAACATCTTTGGAACAAGATTTTCTAACCTACATGATCGAGAGTGAACCCCAAACTTACAAAGGAGTTGTAAGTTTCACAGAGGGTCTTTATGGAAAAAAGTCATAAAGAGTGAAATTGATTCCATCTAGAATAATCATACTTGGGAGCTGGTGGATCTTCCTCCAAGATGTAAACCTTTAGGATCCAAGTGGCTTTTCAAGCGGAAAATCAAACCAGATGGAACAATTAATAAGTATAAGGCCAGACTTATAATCAAAGGATACAAGCAACAAGAAGGCTATGATTACTTTAATACTTATTTTTGTGTATCGAGAATAAATTCTATAAGATTAATTTTGGTTATAGTCACATTGCGCAATCTTGAAGTCCAAAAAATGGATGTAAAAACTGATTTTCTTAATGAAGATCTTGACAAAGAAATCTACGAGAAAAAATCTGAGGGTTATGTAGCTTTTGGACAAGAAAAAGAAAGTGTGTAAATTTGTAAAGTCTCTATAGGGATTTAAACAAGCACCCAAACAGTGGCATGCAAAATTTGACCATGTCATGATGACCAATAGGTACAAAATCAACGAGTGTGATAAGTGTGTCTACGTGAAAATTACAGAACAAGGGTACATAATTTTATGTCTGTATGTAGATGACATACTAATTGTCGGCAACAATGATCAAATGGTAAAATCTACCCAAAACATGTTGAACTCAAGATTTGATATGAAAGATATGGGTTTGACAGATGTAATTGAGGGATTAAAATCATACAATCGCCAAATGGTGTCACATTGAGCTAATCGCACTATGTGGACAAAATTCTTGACAAATTCAATAAAGATGATTCTAATTTTTCTAGAATTCCAATTAATATAAGTCAACATTTGTCAAAGAATAAGGAAAAGAATATTTCTCAAATAGAATATGCTAGAGTGATAAGTAGTCTTATGTACTTGATGAGTTGTACAAGGCCAGACATTTTTTATACAGTGAGTGTGTTGAGCAGATCCACGAGTAACCCTAAAGTGATCACTTGAAAGCAATCATTGGAGTATTAAGGTACTTAAGATAGACTCGTGACTATGGGTTGTATTACAGTAGAGATCCTATTGTCTTAGAAGGATACACTGATGTAATTTGGATCTCTGATATACAAGACTCCAAAGCTACTAGTGGATATGTCTTCACTATTGAAGGTGGAGCAGTTTCTTGGAAATCTTTGAAACAAACTGTCATAACCAGATCTACGATGGAATCTGAGTTTGTAGCATTTGCTAAATGCAGTGAAGAGACTGAATGGCTACAAAATTTCCTGGAGCATATTCCAGATTGGCCTAAACCTATGCCAACAATATGCATATATTTGCGATAACCAATCTACAATTGGTAGAGCAAAGAATGTCCTATATAATGGCAAGTCGAGGCATATACATCGTCGACATAATTCTGTTAGACAACTTATCTCAACCGGAGTTATCACAATTGACTTTGTAAGGTCAAAGGATAACATTGCGGATCCACTAACCAAAGGGTTTAATAGAGATCAAGTTGAAAAGACATCGAGAGAAATGAGACTTAAAACCCGTTATAAAGTAAGGCCGGTACAAAGGAAACCCAACCTAGTTGACTGGAGATCACAATATCTAAGTTCAAAGGGACAACCTAACTGTGACGACTTCGGTGCTTCACTGTGAGGGTAAACCCCTGCCTATTCCTATGATGAAATAGTGAAATCCGTAGGTAAAGGCTATCATATTTGCTTTTAATGATCCATATACGTTGAAATTCGAGTAGAGTAATGCGAGTTACTCTTAATTAAGTGATCACCTGTGTGAGAGAGAAGATGGCCATTTGGAAGGAGAATTGTCGGGCTCAATTCTTTAAAAACTCTTACAGAACAAGGCGAATGTTCAGGGCCAAAATGAACATAAAACATGAGAATCAAAATGGTATCAGGAAGATATCTGCGTGAGTTATAATACACGTTTACACAAATGGATGAATAGTTCAAGGACATCGCATCTATTGATTAGTTAGTAAAGTTAATATAATCTCACAAAGAAAGGTTTAAGGGGTGAAACCTACCTATCCTATGCAGGTATCGACCGACGAATTCTATCACCACGTATTGAGTCTGTGTATAGGATCAATTTCACTCATGTGGGGCATTGTTGAAAAATTACATATTAATACTTAATATGCGATTAATAGATGAATGAGAAATTAATGAAGGGGGAAAGTTTTTATCTTTCAGGTCCATGATCCCACTAAGTTAGTGGGGAAAATGAAGAATTGTGCCATTAACCCACTAAGTTAGTGGAGATAATGAAGAAGTTTAAGAGGTGTAAAAAATCTTTAACACTCAATCACAAACTTTATAAATATTGGATCCCCGCTTGACTGAAGCACACACTTAAAAATTGAGTCTAGAACTTTATTCTCTCTTCTTGAAATATTTTGTGAGTCTTTCTTTTGGTGATTGAAGAAAGATACCATTAGAGTTTGACGGAGTTATGCTTCAAGTACTGTGCATATCAACTCGTATATGTTGTATCCTAGGAGATAGACGCTCGAGAATCTCAAAGCACCCAGGTGAGGGCGAATCTATTTTAAGGAAACTGTGAGTTTCACAGGCCTCGGAGTTTATCAAATTTTCGTGTTTAGTTCAACTGTGAAAAGATAAAGTTTATGTAATTCTTACAGAATTTTATTTTTATTTATTGTTTATTTCATCTACTGCAATAAACTATTAATTCCTTGGTTATGTGTAACACTTGATTCCTCATTCTAAAACCAAAGCACACAAAACAATTATGAATACATTTTCTACGGATTCAAGTACAAATGTAAAGATAGGAAGAAATTTAGCGTAGCATAAAACATACAAGAAATATAGTTAATGAAATGAAGAACCCCGGAAGAGCACAAGTAGAGTATAAAATCATGGCATAGTACCTAAAGCAAGTCAGTTCATTTTTTTTTGTAACCGCGGGGTATCCAACTAATCCCCGGGGGTCCTGTGGACAGTGCTCACAACCCACGAACCGGGCCAAACTCGGGCAGAGAAGTGTATATCAACCTGGGAGCGTGGCCCTAACGCATTGTTGATTCCCAATAGGGTGGGAGTCGAACCCCTGACCTATTGACAAGCCATGATATCAGGTGCTCTCCTCACTGGGACAACCCATCAGGGTTAAGCAAGTTTATTAACAAAAGGTTTGAGCAGGCATTTACACAGGAATCTAACGAGTGGAAGAAGAACTCACAGAATAATTCCATCTACTAGTGGCGTTATGCTATCAATTATAGCTTCGAGCATTGTTGTGCATGCAACCAAACAAGAAACTAAAATTAAAATGGCCAACCAACAATGACAATGAGTAAGATCCATTGTTATTGAATGTTCAAAACCCAGCAGAAATTGCACTTAGGCCCTGTTTTGCGCAGCCTTCTAAAAATTATAATCCAATTATAAGCACCTTCCCGCCAAAAAATAACTCTTCATTTTTTCAAAAAAAGTTCTTATAATCCAATTATAAGCATAAGAGGGTCTGCGCAAAACACCCCCTTAAACTTGCGCAAACACAACAACTTCATAAGAATTTCATGCTCGTAAATTTCGGACAAGATATGATGCGATCTTTGCTGCCTCGTGGGCTTCACTAATGTTCAGGAACTGAGTAAGTCCGATACAGATGCTAGCTAACAAAACTATTTGTGTGATGGAAGAACGCGATCCGAGATTTTTCTTATGGAATCTACATAAATCTTTGGCCCCATCATTTTCAACACATTCCGGATGGTGCCCTCATCGCTGTCGGAAGCATTTTTAGCTCTTGATTTCGTTGCAATAAGAACAAAATTCTGCCCATTACCAACGTCAATTTCATACAACTCCTCGAAAACCTCTTGAAGCAATATAATAAGCCTCTAGTAAGATGACTTTCTTACAGTGATCGTATTGATTATGAGAGCTCCCTCCTTAATTAGAAGGTCACTAACTGCAAGTAGAACAGATTTTCTAATGAATTCTGTAGGTTGTGCACAAACACCCAAGGTCATGTCACTAGAATCCATATAGACCATAATAATATCAAACTTGCTCCCCTTAGTTATATTCTTTCTAAGGTTTTTGACATATCGAATACCATCTTCGGCAAATAAACTGATTAACTCATTATTATCCAAACCAAAGTATCTCTTGGCAACTTTAAAACAACTTCATCTTCTTCTACGCCCACAACCTTAAAGTTTAAGTTAGCAGTAATGCAACAAAGAAGAGCCCCTCCCCCCACGCCCAAACACAAAGCTTTAGGTCTAATTATTAACGTAGGAAAATTGAGTAAAGAATTCTCTTTCTTTGATATATATGTGTTACAACGATTCTAGTTCTATAGACTAATTAAGACTAATCTAATTTAGGGAGGGAATCAAGGCTTTTTACAAAGGAAGACTTTGGTTCCTTTCCTAAATTACTCTAGGCTAACACTCCCCTCAAGTTGAGTTATCGAATTTTCGATATCCAACTTGTATAACTCCTCATGAAAAGAGTTTCTTGTTAGTGCCTTAGTTAGTATATCTGCCAACTAGTCTTTTGATTGTACAAAAAGTAGGCACACAATCTTTTTTTTTTTGAGTTTCTCTTTTGTAAAGTGTCTATCTACCTCGATGTATTTGGTGCGATCATGCACGACCGAATTTTCTGAGATGCTTATAGCAGCTTTTTTGTCACACATCAGAGGGCAGGCGTCATCTACTTGAAAACCTATCTCTGTCATCAATTTTCTCAACCATAAGGTTTCTGCTAAACCTCGAGCTATGCCCCAAAACCCAGACGCAGTGCTAAAAAGAGCAACCACCTTTTATTTTTTGTTTTTCCATGCCACAAGGTTTCCTCTAAGTACCATAAAATATCCAGATGTTGAACATCTAATAGTCTGATTTTCGACCCAATCTGCATCAGTATATGCCTGAATCTTCAAGTGACAATTTTTTTGTGATATAACTCCTCTTTCTAGTGTACCTTTCAAGTATTTTACACCTCTCACTGCCGCTTCCCAGTGTTTTTCCTGCTAAATATGCATGAACTGACTGATCACTCCTACTGAATATGAGATAGTTGGTCTGGTGTGAGATAAGTAGATTAATTTTCCAACCAGTCTTTGATGTTTTTCTCGATCTGCAGGCGGAGTGCCTTTTTCTATCTTTAGTTTGTGGTTTGCCATAATTGGTGTATTAGCTAAGAGATCAAAGATATATTTCATCTAATAGTCCATCCGGCCTGTTTTGCTAAGAGATCAAAGATATATTTTTTTATGGGAAATGAAAATCCCCTTTTAGATCTCAGGATCTCAATTCCTAACAAATACTTCAAATTTCCCAGATCCTTCATCTCAAATTCTTGGAATAGGTTCCTTCAAAGCTTTGCGATTTCCTCAGTATCATTCCTAATTATTATTATATCATCCACATAGATAATCAGACAGGTAATTAGGTTCCCTTAGTTTTTCAAGAACAATGTATGGTCTAAATTGCTTTGCGTATATCCATATTTTTGCATAGCTACATTGAATATTCCGAACCATGCTCTGGAAAATTGCTTCAGGCTATATTATGCTTTCTTCAACCTGCATACTTGTCCTTTTAGAAACTGCCTCGAGAAACCTGGGGGTGGTTCCATATAAACTTCTTCTTCTAGATCACCGTGAAGAAATGCTTTTTTCACATCAAACGGATGTAAGGGCCAATTTCGGTGGAAACAATAGAGAAAAATACCCGAATAGTATCGATCTTGGCTAATAGCGAAAAAGTCTCCGCGTAGTCAATGTCGTATGTTTGGGTATATCCTTTGACGACCAACCGTACCTTATATCGCCCTATCGTTCCATCTCCTTTGTGTTTGATTATAAATACTCACCTACACCCTACAAACTTCTTTTTTTCAGGCATAATACATTTTTCCCATGTTCCATTTTTTGCCAATGCATTCATTTCAACTACCATTGCCTTACGCCATTCCTCACTTACCTGAGCTTCCCTCACAGTCCTTTGAACCTTTTCAGAAAATATTGCTGCAATAAATGATTTGGCTGTCTGAGATAAGCTCCCCCTGGCTAGTTTAGCCATGGGATACCTGGATGTGTTGTGGAATATGCTCAGGTTCATATTGATATGAATCATTACCGAACTTGTTACAAGACTCCACAACTAGATAGATATTTCAAGAAAGAAAATGGACGATTTTGTTGTTTCTATCGGCTGAAGAACACGTTGTGTCTAACCAACGAAAGTCACAATTTATGTAAAGATCAAGACGCCACAAACAACCCCTGAAGATATTGAATTAACAACCAAGAATTGAATTATAAGTTCAAGAACACAAAAACCCTTAACTCCAAAATGAGAAAAGATAAATCAAAGAAGGTTTAAAATAAAAAAATAAAAAAGAATACTAATATCACAGAACTCAATTCAAAACTTGCATGTCCAATACAAAGGATGTTAAGGCCTTGCTAAAATTCGTGCAAAAATAAGAAGGGAATTTTACAGTAACTAGAAAACTAATTAATGCTAAAGATTAGACAAAAAAACATGTCCTAGGTTATGAATGAACTTTAGGCCACGTGTTTTGTGGCTTCCTTAGAAGTTTTGGTCTTGTAAGAAAGCTTCTTGAATGGACCAATGAGTGTTGATTTTGAGAAAACATCTTTCCTTAGCTAAGTAGACAAATTCTCTAAATTGTAAGAACTTTCCTTATGCCTTGAGATTCTTCATTAATTGCTTTTACTTGGTCTTTGATCATACCAAATCCCCTATACTGTTCATTTCCATGTGCCCCTTCACTCCACATGTGCACTTCTATGTTGGACTTTCATCTTGGGCCATGACTTGGATCATGGTAATGGGTCGGGCTTCTTCAATTGGGACATGAGGTCCTCTAAGCATAAATGGGCCATGGGTTCCATTTCCTTCTTCTCGAGCCCAAACTCCTTGGATCATCAAATTCAAGGCCTTTTTGAATTTATTGGCTCTTAAACGTGTAATTGGGCCTTCTTGAAGCCTTATGGGTTCACGCCGTTCAGCCACCATCTCACCACCTTTGGGCTCTCCATCGGGATCCATTTGCACATCCTATTGGTCCATGCCATTAGTAGGTTGGGGTGCAACTTGGGTTATATCACATAACTTTTTGGAGGGACTCCTCATGAGCTCCTATGAGGTAAGATTTTTGGCCCTGTGTTTCCTCTGGTTCCTTTGCAAGATTAGAGTGACTTTATAGCACAGTATCAAATGTAGGGTCATCATCAGTTATACTTACCTAAGGATATTTGGGCGGGGATGGCATAGTCTCTGATAGAGGGGGCTATTCTATGTTGTCGATGAATTTTTCAGTAGCCTCTCTTGATAAGATAGGTATATGACCTAGTAACCAACTTGGGGGGTCTACAAATGGTGTTCCCCCTGATCATCTGAGTGGGAAGAGTAAAAATACTCGATTTGAAGAAAATCACAGTACATGGTGTTATACATTCGTCAAGTGGGCGGATGGAAACACTGATATCCCTTATTATTTATCTCATACCCCACAAATACACACTTACGGGCACATAGCTCTAGTTTTGTCCATTCACTTTTAGGGATTTGCACATAGACGGAACACCCCAAGAAAATTTGTCGTAGTGCTAAGGCAACTGGCATATTTGTATGATCTGCCAAGGTTTTGAGTGGAGTTTGAAAAATCTTTGTGGGCAGACGGTTTATGAGATAGACTGTTGTGGCTACGACCTGGGGACAAAAAGAGTGAGGAACTTTGTATTCAGTCATGAGTGTTTGGGTAGTTTTAAGAATGAGACAATTTTGTTCTTTCTGCAACAGAGAACAGGTTGTTTGGTGGATAAGGCCTTCAGTTGAGAAGAACGGTTTCATAAGATCATTGATAAATTCCTCCACCACCCCCACCACCCAATTATCAGAATGAAGAATTCAGATTTTTGTTGGAATTGCGTTTCAATCATAGTGTAGAGTTCAAGGAATTTCCCAACCACCTCAGATTTGTGTTTGAGAAAATAAGCACAGGTCAATCTAGCGCAATCATCAATGAATAAGAGAAATTATCGAAAGCTACACAAACCCGCCTCTGGTGTCGGACCCCAGATATCATAGTGAACTAGGAAAAAGATTGAGGCTCCTTGGGTGTTTTTGGTATTTTACAAAATGATGGGGCTGTTTTGGGGGTTTTGTAGACTTGGAGGATTGTTTCAAGATTTGTGAAACTAATGGGGCAGTATTTGGAGTATTTGAGACTCTGGGGACTATTTCGGAATTTGGTGAAATTGAGGGGACTGTATCGGAGAGTATTTAGACCTAGAGGGCGTTTTGAGATTTTCGGAAGCTGGCAGGGTGCGTTCAAGAGAGGGCCCAAAATCTGAGGACAGAACAATAATTCCGGAAAGTCCGAGGGGTTCATTGCAAATCCACGAATATTGCAAGGGTATAATGGCAAAAAAATTTTAGGGTTCGATAACGAAGCATCATTTTTGACCCTTCTACCTGTGTCATTCCGCATCTACGCGTGCTCCTCTCTGTTCGCAGCAACAATTGCACCAAATCCCTTATGAGGTTGTGTTTTGTCGTCGCTGGTGGAGACATCATTGTTTCCCATTGTGGCGGCACCAGTCCCTTACTTTAGACCCTTATTCTTGAAACACCAGTCTGAAAAACCAATTTTTTTGAAGCATCTTTTGGTTGAATTGCCAGATCTCTGGCAATTCCTTCAATATAGTTTCGATTTAGCGATCTCATTGCCACGAGATCATGATTTGTCCATGTTCTTTGTTGAGTCTGACTGTGTTTTCACTGCGTGGCTACTGCCAATCCCCTGTGTCACCTCACTGCCGCCGAGGTGACCTGGGTTGAGGTGCAGGTAGGCAGTTTCTCATCGAAATGCAGCATACGCCATTTCTACCGAGGGCAGTAGATCCATCTTGAGTAGGTCTCTCTTGATTGAATTGAACTGAGTATCGATTCCAGCAAGAAACTCAAAGAGCCTCGTATCTTGCTGGATTCGATTATTGATCTAGATATCCGCTAGACATTTCATGGGGTTAGGTTGTCGTCTATCAATTTCTTGCAATATTCACTGCAAGGTTGTATACAGTTCCTCCAGTGAACCCTCGCTAGGCTGGTGGTTTGCTTGGATAGATAAATCAAAGAGACGTAGTGCATCATTCCCACTATTGTAGGTTGTAGAAAGTCCCTCCCTCAGGGCCTTGGTTGTTGGAAATGACGCATATTTGTCCAGTATGCTTGAATCTATGGTCCAGAATACTTGAGCAGACATTCAGATTTGCAGCCTCCCACCAACTAAACACTGGATTGCCTTCTGTTTTTGGGGGGTGGGTGGGTGGGTTGGAGAGATGGTTGAGTTTTCCTTCCAAGTATTGCCATCTTCATCAATTTGCTCCATAGGGTGTAATTGTGATGATTTAGTTTAACACTGAGTGTAATTGGCTAGTTTGATTTGGTTTGTGGTTTGATTTGTTGGAGGAATTGGGCGAAATTGTTGGAGAGTTCATCTGAGGCGAGGCTCACAGTAGGCGATGCTGCCAGATGGTTTTTGGGTGAGTCACCGTTGGTTCTCATTGTTCTAGCAGTCAAACACATCGGTAGATGATGAGATTTCTGGCTTAATCAATCGGATCAAGCCATCAGCTCTGATGCCAAACGTAGGAAAATTGAGTAAAGAATTCTCTTTCTTTGATATATCTTTCTGTTACAATGATTCTAGTTTTATAGACTAAGACTAAGACTAAGACTAAGACTAAGACTAAGACTAAGACTAATCTAATTTAGGGAGGGAATCAAGTATGATTTAAAAAAAGAATCAATCTTTGATCCTATCCTTTTACAAAGGAAGACTTTGGTTCCTTTCCTAAATTACTCTAGGATAACACTAATTCCATCTTGTATTCTACCCTCCAAGGATGTACATACAACCAACATACCAGCTATCATTTGGCTGAAATAAGGTTGTACTAGCTCTCCCATATCCAATTCAAACTTCACATTATCAATATTTACAAAACGTGGGTCACTTTTTGGGTGAATTCTCATTTGGGTCTAAGTGAAAATTTAGACCCAAGATGGAGCTACTTGCCACTTTGTCCTCATAGACCAACAAGGTAACTTATGGGAGTTTACCACCGCCAAGAAATGAGAAATGCATCAGTGCAGCTAGTAAAGGGGCAATATTTTGCTGGAAGGTTGTTGAAGAAGAAGGATGGAAGATGGGTGCAAAGGATGTGGGTACACCATGGGATGGAACATTGCCAATTAGGAATAAGACGGGAGAAGGTTTGGTTGATGGAGACATATAGGAGAAGCTGGAGGTGTCCATCAAAGGTAGAAAAAATCTTGTCAAACTCACAACCTGGTGGGACCCACAGTGCTGCAGCAGAGGTGGCAGCATGGACATTAGTGTCTTCATAGGGAGAACTAGGACTGAAATTCAGAAAAGGTGCTCATATTGGCCACCGGGAAGTGAAAAGGTGAGGTAGTGGTTAGGGGCAATAGCTTCGAGAACTGATGGATCGAGAGAAATTATCCTATAATGACTAGAAACACGAATCGATCCTAATATTGAACAGGAAAATAGCTTATAGCAACAAAAGCAATAGTCATTATGAAGTTGGTTCCCTCTTTAGAAAGATGAGATTGTTTATGAAATGGATTAAAATGGAACATTCTTGACTATTTAGAATAAAAGAATATTATTTCATGACTTCAACATGTTTTATTGTTCTACCTATTCTCAATTACATGCAACATAATTTATCCTACATATACCCAACTATCTGTGCACAAAAAAGAATGTATAAAACAAGAATGCAGATAAGCAATAGTCAGGTACAATCTAGATCATTTACAAATACTAAAACCTGAAAATAAGTTTCACCAGTAGAAAGTAGATTATGACCTCTTCGTACTCTGTACATTCAAGATCATCGACAAATACTATACTATAAACGAAAAAAAGTTTTAGGAATAATAACCAACTTATGACCTTACGTGCTCAAAGACAAAGGAAAAAGATGACCATGAAGGGAACATGAAATAACAAGCAAGCTATAACAACCTACAAGGCGCCAACAAAAGACATTAAAATGTTCACACATGAGGTCAAGTTAGAAATCACTACAACTTGAAAAATTTGTGTGAATGAAAACTCACAAGTTAATCCCTTTGTCAACTTCAAATTAGAGTAGGAAAGTGTAGAACTTGGTGGGCATCAACCAAACACAGCTAAATGAGAACAAATTGTATCCTTCCCACATAAAGACATCAATGGTTTGACTGTTAGACAAGGGATAAAGATGGAAAGATCCCAATCTGTAAATAAGGAAGAGATTCCTAAAATCAAAGGATCACACCCTTATCACGATCTTTCCATCTACACACCCACAATTGTTATTCTCTTCCTCTATAAGACACATGTAAAACTAGTGTTGAAATCAATGAAAACGTTTGCCTGCTACAATTGGATCCTTGATTCCAACATGGTATCAAAGCCAAGGTTCTCGATTTCTTGGATCTGAACATTGATCTCATCATCTACCCTTAAGCAGCCTGCCAAAGCAAGATGGTTGGCGACAAAGAAACAAATCCAACGGTGTCTGGCATTGCAACACAAACTGTGTGCCTTCCAAAGGATGCCCTCACTGAAAAATTCACCACAATCCTCAACCAATTCCGACCATTATTCTCAAACAACCCAATCCCTATCAGCATGAAACTGACTGATCAGAATTACCCTCTATGGAGCCGTTTAGCCAAGATGGTTATCGGCGACAAGGGTAAATTGTATCATTTAATTGATAATCCATCCATCCAAGGCACAGGCAAATTCAAGAGATGGGATCAGGCTGACTTGAATGTGTGCACAAGTCTCCTTACTGCCATTGAATCCAAACTTGTGGATCGGTATGCATTCTACCCCTCAGCAAAAGTAATTTGGAACATCCTATATGTCACCTAAAATAGTGGTGGCGACAAATTACAACTATTAGACCTATACGTACGAGCAAATCAAGTAGTCCAACACAAGAGCAATTTTGAATAACTGTATGCATCATTGCAATGAATTTGGCAGGAGATGGATCGGCGTCAGCCGACTCCTATGAAGTGCACAGAGAATATAGTCATGTTCAATCAATTAAGGCAAGGAACCCGTTTGTTTCAATTTCTTTCCTTCAATGCTCAAAATTTGACACAATCAAGCTGGAAGTACTGAAAGCATTGCCTCTTCCATCCATCGAATCAGCCTATGCAACAATTTACCATGAAACCACGCGGCTCAAAATTCTTAATCCAGGTCACGGCGTCCACGACGAACCATCTCACGATGTGGGTAATGGGTTGGCGACTAAATCACGGTCAGAATTGGCTAACAACACAGCCAAATCATCATCTCGTGGACCTAACACAGAAAAATCTAAGTTATGGTGTACTCATTATGAGAAATCGGGCCATTAAACGGAGAGGTGTTTCAAACAATCAGCTACCTCGATTGGTTTTTTAAGGACAAGAACGGGATAGGAGGCGTTGCTGCCGCCACCATGGGAAACACGGAGGTCTCACCGATCTGCATGAGCAGCGTCAGCGACCCACTTCCACCTAGTTTTGGAGCAACCGTGACAAAAAGCAGCAGTTTGGAGGCAAATGTGCATATTTGCAGCAAAAATACGCCCTCGACGACATTTTCCCTGTCTTTATGCCCCTTAGACAAACCTAATCTGCATATACACCCCTCCACTGAACCACAATATCGAAAACTCAAACCCACAACTTCAACATTCCAAAACCGAACCCCAGATACAACCAAAATTCGAAAACACCCCCAACAGTTTCAGAATTTCGAGAAACAAGCCAAACAATTTTTTGCTTTACACAACCGACTCCCAACATCCAAAAACTTCCAAAAACGACCCTCACTTTCCACAAAATCCAAAAAATAGCCCATACTCACTAATCCCAAATATTTTTTTCACGGTTTTTTTGACTTTGACTCTGCTACGGAGGATGTGGGCTCGCCTACACCTGCGTCCTACTCTTCCCACGCTTTGCCCGATTTATTGAATAACAGGTGGATCTTTGATTGTGGCGCCATGGATACGATGAAGATTGTGGCATATGACATTATTATCCCATCAGCACCCACTAAGCAGTTTATACATAGTGCTAATAGAGGTGCATCACTTGTTACTGGAGCAGGGACCGTTGAGATCTCTTTGAATTTGACACTGTGAAATTGTCTCTATGTTTCCTCACTCTCCTGCAAGCTCCTGTTCTTTTTATCACTATGGAATTAAACTGCCAGGTACTCATATATCCTTGTTTTTTGTTAACTGCAATATCTGCAGACTCAGATGGTTATTGTGCGTGGAACTGAACATGACAAACTGTAATATGTGGACGAGATGACTCAACCTTGCAATGCATTTATCACCTGTGATAGCGTTGGTTGTAGTACCGTCGTCTTGGCCATCCTTCTACTGGTTACCTTCAACTTTTGCTTCTGCATTTATTTTTAACAAACAATAGACTTGATTGTGAGACTTTTTGTTTGGCTAAGACACACTGCAGTATTGAATAATACTCGCATCGATTCTATTTTTTCTCTGATCTACTTGGATTTATGGGGACCTGCTCCAGACTCTTCTTTGGATGATCATCGATATTTTCTTTTATTTATCGATAATTGTATCCGGATGACCTAGATTTATCTTCTCAAACAAAAATCGGAGGTATTTCAGAAATTTGTTGAGACCATGATTAAGGCTCAATTTAAGCAAAGTAACCATATCCTCCGCTCAGACAATGGTGGCAAGTTCGTAAACCATTCAATGAAACAGTTCTTCTCGGCGAACGGGCTTATCCATTAAGCAACGTGTTCGCACACACCGGAACACAATGACACAATTGAGCAAAAGAATGGGTTTCTTCTTGAAACCATAAAAGTCATCCTACTCGAATCTAAGGCTCCCTATTCATTCTGGTATGAGGCTATCGCTGCCGCTATTTACCTCACGAATCGATTGCCTACCAAAACCTTGGAACTGAAAACTCCTCTTCAAGCCTTTTCCATATATACTGGGGTACCATCTACCTTGTCCCTTCCACCAAAGATCTTTGGCTGCTCTGTTTATGTCAATAATCCCTAATCTGAGAGCACTAAACATGATCCTTGCGCCATCAAATGTATTTTTGTTGGCTACAGCCTCCATAAGCGAGGGTATAGATGTTTTCATCCCTCTACTCAGCGACTGTACACAATAATAGATTATCATTTTCTTGAAGACAAGTATTTCTTCCATAACCATCACACTGATCATGGGGAGAGTCGTGCCACATGATCATATGATCCATTGAGTTGCTTGTTACATGACACCATACATCCATTTTCATCAAACGTTATTGTACAGTCGTCTTCATAATCGAAAGATATAGTATAGTCCCATGTGCCAGTTCCGCCATCCCTAATGTCACCATCGTCTGCAGATCCCGAGGTAAGTACTCTTACTAATCATGTGATTTAAACAATTCCCATCATAGCAACTGACCTTGCAGACGTCCCGACAAGAGATGAGGAACACTATATGATGCCTCCAAGGCAAAATCGTGGGGTCTCTGCCAAGCAGTATGAGCCTGAACATGTACCATGCCAATACAAATATCCCATGGTTGATCTGGCCAGGGGGAGTTTGCCGCAATCTTCCAGAGGATTCATGATATCAGTTTATTTGAGAAAATACCAAAAACCCCACAAAAAACACAGGAAAAGTGGAGTGGAAGAAGGCAATGGAGCAAGAAATGATAGCCCTAGAGAAAAATGAAACATGGATAAAATGCACCCTACCTCAAGGAAAATGGCTAGTTGGTTGTCGCTGGGTGTTTAATTTTAAAAGAAAAGCACGTGGTGCTATCGAGAGATATAAGGCTCTATTGGTCGCGAAGGGATACTCTCAAACTTATGACATTACCTACTCGAAAACTTTTTCTCCCGTAGCCAAAATTGATATAATTTGTGTCTTGTTTTCGATCGCTGCCAAACGTGACTGGCCATTGTATCAGTTTGACGTGAAGAATGTCTTTCTCCATGGCAATCTAGGAGAAGAGGTATATATAAAACCACCCCTTGTTTTTTATAGGGCCTTCTAGAAGAATGAAGTGTGTCTATTAAAGAAAGCCTTATACGGTTTAAAACAATTCAAACAAGCCTGTTTAGAAAGGTTGACTCTGGCCATGAAAAAGTATGGATACAAACAAAACAATGCCGATCATACATTATTTTTAAAGCGACGACAGACGCTTATCACGTGCCTTATTATTTACGTTGATGATATGGTGATAACAGGAGATGATATTGAAGAAATGTAGAACCTTAGTGAGCACCTATTCCAAGAGTTTGAAATGAAAGATCTGGGAAGGCTTAAGTATTTTCTAGGAATTGAAGTTTTGAGATCGACATTAGGGATATTCATTTCCCAAAGAAAGTACGTACTGGTCTTGCTGGCAGAAATCGGACTCATGGATTGTAAGCCCACAGATACTCCAATGATGATGAATCACAAACGAAGCTTCAATTGCAATGCCGCTGCTACCGATAAGAAACAACATCAACAATTAGTGTGAAAACTGTTTATCTTTCCCACACTTGACCAGACCTAGCATACTCTGTAGGAGTGATCAACCAATTTATGCAAAGACCACAGGAAGAGCATATGACAGTAGCGCATAGAGTGGTAAGATACTTGAAAGGCACTGTAGGCAAAAGAATTCTTTTTCCGGAAAATGGACATTTTGATATATGTGCTTACATTGATGCAGATTGGGCAGGAAGTCAAACTGACAGAAGATCTACCTCAGGTTATTTCACAATAGTCGAAGGTAATCTTATGACATAGAGAAACAAGAAGCAAAAGGTCGTACACTATCTAATGCTGAGACTGAGTTAAGGGGTATTTCTAGTGGGTTGATTGATACACTGTGTTTGAAGAAATTGCTTACCGATATTGGGTTTCCTGTATCAAGTGCTATCCCCCCTATGCGTGATAACAAAGCACCAATTAGTATCTCAGAAAACACAATTCCACATGATTGTACCAAACATATCAAGGTTGTGAAATACTACGCCTATCATTTGTCCGATTAGAAAGTAAACTTTCAGATATTCTGACAAAGGCAGTCACGTGGAAGACATTTCATGAGACATTAAGCAAGTTTGGTATCGAAGATCCGACTATCTAACTTGAGGGGGAGTAATATACGAGGGATAAAGATGTAAAGATGTCAATCTCTGCAAATAAGAAAATGATCTCTAAAATCAAGGATCACATTCACGATTCACCCACAATTGTTGTTCTGTTCCTCTATAAGACACATGAAAAGCTAGTGTTGAAATCAATGAAAACTTTTTGCCTTTTGCAACATTTGGATCCTTGATTCCAACATCGACGATTTGAATGTTTATTAATGTTATACAAGAATTAGAAATGGGCAAATAAAAAAGTTCCAACATGAGCAATCTAGTGGCCCCAATTGATAAAAGATTCAAGTAGATTAAGGATTTTCTTCAGAATTGAGGTCGCACCTTGTTTAACTTACGACCTTTTGGATGTTAAATTACACAACCAGACGACCTACCAAACTCCAAACAATCAAAGGCTGCACAATCAGAGGGGGGCTGGGAGGGGGACGAAGATAATCGGACGGTTGGCAAGAGACCATCCATCTGGATCAGTACAAACCTTACTGGACATTGTGGGCCTATTCTGTTTCTAACAATTGCTTCAGTTGTTGTTCTTTAGCATAAATTGCATTTTTTCGTCCAATAAAATATAAAATAGCAGTTTGAGTCAAGTTTTTTTCTCAATCAGCTAATATTTCATTCGAACTCCACCTACGTTATCAGAGAGATAGAATTTGAGGTACAAAAGGTAAAATAAGACTGTTGGCGATATTAATTATATAAGCCCAATATGGCTTGGCCCATTCAAAAGCCCATCAAGAAGAATTGTCAGGAAAGTTCCATTGTGATGAATCTCCCGAAGACTCCAAAACAGGTGCACTGCAAAAAGAGAAGATAAAGAAATAAGTCTAGAAGAATCGTTTTATGCCTATATAAACATGTGTTTTGATGATGTAATGTAAGCAAGTTGAAAAGTAGAAATTCTTGTATTCTCTCATCTATCAATCGAATTATTCTTGAAATTTCCTAAGCATCTTTGGCTTCAATAAAGCTGTCAAAGATAATACAAATACATAATAGTGGTAATACGCTCGCTCTATTACATGCACAAACAGGTTTAGGAGGTAGGCCGGACACTGACAGATCCAAGTATTTTTGGCCTAATTTTTTTTTATTCCCATAAAATTTTGGACTGGATCCAACTTTAATTACATATATACTAATAATCACCTCAAAACAAAATCAATGCATAAATGAGATCTTGTCACAGAATATTAGTTCCCAATGGAATCATTCCTCTCGTTTTAGTATGTGTCCTCATTACAAGAATAAATTATTTTCTTATTAGTACAATTTTCTCCATTGAGAATCAAAAGCACAAGAAGTGGTAATTTTTACATCCCCGCTATATTGTCAATTTCATATATAAGCGTAAGCGAGGCTCTTAATAAAGTAATCAGGTGAAATTTCTCTTTGCCCATCGAATCGAAACACCCTCCTTTTTCCAATTCATCCGTACTGATCGCGTGAGGATTAATGGATTGAAACTTCTTTTTTTGTGATAAGTAAAAATAACATTAATTAAGAAAAACTGTTACACAATTACAAAAAGGTGGCTTCCAACCCACTATATTCAACTAGACCTGATGCACAAATTAAGGAAAAATTGATGGAGGTTTAAATGTACTGACAAACTTCCTCGATGTCGTATTCTATCAAAAGTAATCCTTGAAAGTGGTCTCTCATGCGAAGTAAACCAATACCACACGTTCACTTGGATCGATTCAAAAGTTTTTATCCTGTTGAAAGCTATCTTCTGAAATCTTACTCCATTTCTGGCCTTCCAGATATGCCACACTATACAATGTTACACTGACTTTCATAACTCCACATTATTTTTGCATCGTAACAATCCCAAATGCCCCATATAATGGTCCCGCGGCATTGATTGAACCACATACAACATATCAATCCAACCATAAATCAATGCCCATAAGGAGGAGTATGTCTCAGCATAAGTGAAGAACACATAAACAATAGTATCATGCTCTTGCTAACAAAAAAAATACATAAATGTGCCTGTGGTGGAAGGATTACCTCGAACAACTAACAAATCAGTCGTTGCTATGCGCAACCGAATGAGACGCCAACAAAAATCCATAACACGAAATGGAAAAAATCGGCCCCGTATCACAGCGTGTTTCACATTCATCGTAGAAGAAAATTGGAATTGCAGCATAGAGAAATGTATCCACTCCTTGCCGAATATGAACATGAAGGGTCTCCGTCCACCTCCATTCATTTGTCATTGGTTTAGCTGAGGAATCTAAAAAATGTGAGATGATGGTCGCCACATATTCGGGCTCCAGATCCCTTAGAGGATGATTCCAATAATGGCCGCCCAACATACAAGATAACCCATTTTGATCCCATCGTAGAATATTTATCAGAAGCTGCTAGGTATAGATGATGATGAAGA
>JAOWBN010046956.1:0-21335 GCA_028565015.1 Pinguicula moranensis
GAAATCCCAGCATCATGAACTCGTCCATTTCAAATGTAACAATCTCCATCTTATGTACAGTTTTTGGCACATTGTGCGCCATAGTGGAATTTTTACTTACCAAAAAAAAAACGAAAGGACTAGCATCAAATAGCAATTTTGTTTACAAGAGTCAAGATAGAAACCTGCGTTCACTCGAAAGTGCATGGAAGAATCCAACACTCGAAAATGTTCATCTCTAATAAGCACATTGAATAGGACACCCGTGATAGGAATAAAACTGAGATAGTCCAATTCTTAGTTGCACCATCCAAATGCAAAGCCACCGCGGTGACAAAACTACTATTTCCCATCTTATCATTCACTGTGATGTTTGGCCTAAAAGGGTACTCAATACTCATACTTGGCAATCTCAAATTTCCCAAGAACTATCACTTTTATCGATGCAGTATCACCGGCAATGAACGTGTTGTTGTCTTTAAGCCAACTGAATGCAAATGCAGGCATCTGAACATTGTCTGCATGAACAGCACATGTTTAGGCAAATCTAAAAGGGAAATCTTGTTGCTTTGATAAAAGAGACTTGTTTCTTTTATTGTGTTTATCTCAATTGTATGTTACACGTTCATCTTATAGGAGAAGATGAATAGGAAAAAATATTGTTTGTTGATGGAGAGAAATTTATGTGAAAAGATTGTGATCCCTGATTTTCAAGGATCACAATCTTATGCATTTACTTTCTCTCCATCATTCCCCTATTCTAACACTCGTCCTCAAGTTGGATAGTCGGATCACCGATACCCAACTTGTCAAATGTCTCATGGAACACTTTGCCTGTAACGGCTTTCGTTAAGATATCTGCAAGTTGCGCCTCCGACCGTATAAATGGTAGTTGGATAGTCCCATCTTCAAGCTTCTCTTTGATAAAATGTCTATCCACTTCAATGTGTTCGTTCTGTCATGCTGGACTGGGTTTCCTGAGATGCTCATTGCTGCCTTGTTGTCACACATCATTGGTATAGCATAAGATATTGAGACACCGATCTCAGTCAATAATTTCTTTAACCCAAGAACTTCGGTCAGCTCACGAGCAATACCTCTGAATTCTGCCTCAGAACTAGACAATGCTACTTTCTGTTTCTTACTTCGCCATGTCACGAGATTCCCCCAAACTAGAGTAAAGTACCCAGAGGTAGATCGTTTGTCTGTTTGACTTCCTACCCAATCAGCATCTGTATAGGCACATATGTCGAGGTGACCATTTTTCCGGAAAAAAACCCCTTGCCCAGTAGTACCCTTCAAATATTGTACCACTCTGTATGCAGCATCCATATGTTCATGCGGTCTTTGCATAAACTGACCTATTACTCCCACAGCATATGATATATCAGGTTTGGTATGAGAAAGATAAATCAACTTCCCTACTAGACGTTGATATTGTTCCTTATTAGCCACAACAGCATTATTATCAAGACCTAACCTGTGATTGGCCATCATTGGAGTGTCTGCTGGCTTACAATTCAACAACCCAGTCTCAACAAGAAGATCGAGTATATATTTCCTTTGTGAGATGAATATTCCCCTAGATGGATCTTAACACCTCAATCCCAAGAAAGAACTTAAGTCTTCCAAGGTCTTTCATCTCGAACTCTCCAAATAAGTGTGATCGAAGATTTTGATTTTCGTCAATATTGTCCCCAGTGATCACCATGTCATCAACATAGATAATAAGACATGTCACTAACTTTCCTCTGTGCTTTAGAAACAAGGTATGATCAACATTACTTTGACTGTATCCATTTCGTTTCATAGCCACTGTAAAGCATTCAAACCATGCTCGTGGGGACTGCTTCAGGCCATACAAGGCCTTTTTTAACAAACACACTTCATCTTTTTGAAACATCTTCAAGAACCCAGGGGTGGTTCCATATATACTTCTTTTTCTAAATCACCGTGAAGAAAAGCATTTTTCACATCAAATTGATGCAATGGCCAGTCTCGATTAGCAGCAATAGAAAATAGTACTCTAATAGTATCGATTTTGGCTACAAGAGAGAAATTCTCGGAGTAGTCAATACCATATGTTTAAGTATATCCCTTGGATACCAACCAAGCCTTGTATCATTCAATCGTACCATTTGCCTTTCGTTTGATGTTAACACCCAGTGATACCCCACAAGAAGTTTATCAAGTGGTTGCTTGCATTTCACCCATGTATTACTCTTTTGCAGGGTAGTCATTTCAGTGTTCATTGCATCTCGCCACTCTGCTTGTCCATGTGCTTCATATATTGTTTTTGGTACTTGGTCAGAATAGAGTGCTGCCATAAACAAACAAGCTGAGGGAGAGAGACTCCCCCTGAATAGATCAACCATTGGATATCTAGTTTACTTTGCTACATGCTCTAGTTCATATCGCTTAGCGAGTATCCCCCTGTTTTACCGTGGAGGCAAGACATATCTGCTTTCACTCTCAAGTGATGCTTCTGAAATGTTAGGCATAACAGTACCAAAACAACATTCTCAGTTTTAGGTACGAAATCAAAATCAGTAGAAGTACGTACCTCAAGATCCGCAGACGGTGGTACTTGGGAGTGGCAAGTGAGACATGAGGTTGTACTATGTTAGGTTCCTTGGCAGAGGGCACTATATCAAAACTCTGTAATAACCAACTTAGTGAATCAACAGTTGCAATATGATCCTCCCCCTGATCACTAGAGTGGGTATGACAGTAGTAGTACTCTATTTCCAGAAAATGAAAATCCATAGTAGTATACAAGCGTCGGGTACCGGGGTGATAGCACCGATATCCTCGCTTGTGATTACCATAACCAACAAATACACATTTGAGAGCACACGAGTCAAATTTGATTCGTTAAGATTTGGTAATGTGAACATACACAAAACAACCAAATATTTTTGGTAGAAGAGTGATTACAGATGGAACCTCAGCAAGTGTAGCCAAAGTCTGGAGGGGACTTGCGAGGTTAAGAGCTCTGGTGGGTAAACAATTGGTGAGATAAACAACAATTGCAAATGCCTCGGGCCAGAAAGAACGGGGAATTTCGGATTCAAGCATGATGGCTCAGGTAATTTCAAGAATAAACCAATTCTTTCATTCAACTGTACCATTTTGTTCGGGGGTATGAGGACATGTGGTTTCATGGATAAGTTCATTCGTATGGAAAAATGTTGCATAGATTGGTTGACAAACTTCCCCCATTGTCGGAATGAAGGATTCTAATGCTTTGATGAAACTGGGTTTGTATCATGGTATAAAAATCAATAAACTTCTAACATACTTATGTTGCATATGCATGTTTGCTCGTACTGATAAGTCGAACATCTGGAGTTTGTCACTGTCGCTTGTATATGTAATTGCTAATCCATTCCACAGGGCTTTTGCAGAAGTATACTAAGCATACCGATCAATTAGATTGGACTCCATGGCATCTAACAGGCTTGTGCAGACAATTAAATCCTGTTTACACTTGCGGTACTCCAGTGTGCCTTCTTGAGGGGGGTCGTCAGTGAGATGCCCAAGTTTGCCTTTGCTGCCAATGGCCATCTTGGTTAATCGGCTCCAAAGGGGATAGTTTTGGACATTCAGTTTCAGTTTGATGGAGATTAATGTATTAGATTCAGGGGGTTGAATTTGTGTGAGAAGTTGAGTAAATTTCTTGGTAAAATTTTCCAGAAGAGGGCTCACAATTTGTGAAGCAACCCCGGATGTTGCGGGTGGGATTTCGGTATTGTTGGCCATTGGTAGATGATGAAGCTAAAGAACAAATCGGATTGATCGAACAAATAGCTCTGATACCATGTTGATCTTGGAATAGAGAAACATGTTTGAACAATATTATTTTTCTTGATTCAACCGTTTAGTTACAGGGTGTTCTTATATGAATAGGTCAACTAGTCGTATATGGAAAGGAGATCAAGGATAAGGCTGTGATCTTTTAATTGTAGGGATCACACCTTATTTACATCAATCAAATATCCTTTCCATATTATCTAGTTTATTCCTTTTATTTTTTTTCTGGAAATTCATTGTTTCTTTTGAAATTTGTGAAGGGGTTGTGCACTTTGACCCTGTTAGCCACTAAACCTTATGTTTTTCCTCCTGAATGTGTTGACACTTGAATTGAGACTGTATGCCCTTCTGCTATGCCTGCTCAATACACAATATTCTTTTTTGGGCTATATCTTATAGCATTCTGGACAGGAGGGATCATACCATGTGCCTCATCTTTTGGAGTTGATCAATTTAATGTACTGGCAGTGCAGAGAGAGTCAGAAAGGGTTCCTTTTTCAATTGTTTTTATTTCTCTATCATTATTGGTGCATTGATATCGAGTAGTTTATGTTGGACTACATGATTGGGCCATTCTCGGGTTTATGTATTATATAATTCAGGGTTTTAAGTCTGCCTATAAATAGGCATTACTAGTATTATCGTGTAATTATGCTGCAAACATTTCTTCAATGAAAATCTCTCCAGTTTTTACCTAAATCTCAAACCTCCATGGATAATCCATAGAGGTTGCTTATGAATCCATTCATGGTATCAGAGTCTTTCTAGGCTTAGCCGCCATTCTTCGATCCAGTTATTTCTCATCTTTTTTTTAGCTTCCTCTCGAGCTTTTGCTTTCTCTTTAATTAGATCTGGTCATTCTCGATCATTTCTTGATTCAAACGCTCAACACTACAGTAGCCCAAAAAAATGCAGCCAAATCAGAAATTCCAATTGTTCCTATTACACCCATTTGTGGTATCATCCCTCAGTTCATGAATATCTCCAGCCACTATCCTAAAACCGTTCAATAGCTCCCCCAAATTTTTGATTTGGTTTGATGGCTTAATTCATAACAAAGCAACTTGCAGGCTTATGAACCAATCAAAGTTACACTGTTTCGGGACGATAAGAGGTGATTCGCAAACTAAACTATATGGGATGAACAAGAGAAAAAATTGGGACAGCGATGGCTATGGGATGGCGAAGGGTTTTTGAGTAGAGAAGAGCAGAAGCGACAAGTAGCCCTAGAAATTGGGCCAAGGTCCGTTTTGTTTAATTTTTCTTACAATTGGGCCATTCACTTGGGTTGCTCCTATTATATTTTTAATATTGATGGACATGGACTGCATTTGGGTTGCTCCTATTACTGGGATGCATCATTTAACTGATTGGGTTTCTTAATCTAATGGGTTATGACCCAATCTTTTATTTGGCTTCTATTATTACTGGGATGTACGCCCTTGATCTGATAAATTGCCAGACCATTTTAAGTCTATTGAGCCTTTTAATCATGTTGGATTTTTCTGTGTTGGGCCACAACCCATTGAATCACTTGTAGGCCACTATTTATTGGGCCATTCTTGAACTTTAATTTGGGTTGGGCTGCTTCTGCCTTTCTACTTGCTGGATTTCATTCACCTATGCCAAATTGTTGGGGGAATTTTCCAACAACTTTTATGCAATATTATGGTGATATTCAGTTCACTTTGTGCTACTTTTAACGAGATTCCGACCACTTCCAGGTGAGATTCCAACGACTTCAAGCTACTTTCTGATAACTGCTTTGGCGACTTCACGATTTTATCTTCATTGCTGGAAGTACCAGCAAAACGATACCCTATCTTTGTTGCTGGCAGTATCAACTTCTTTCATAGACGTGACAACCTTGGCAGACAGCCTAACAGGCACCACGGAAGTTGCGGACGCCATGGAAGTGGCTACCTTGGCCGACAGCCTAACAGGCACCGACGAAGCTGCAGGATGTGGTACGACTTCACCATCATCATTGCCAAAGCTAGTGTTTTTAGGTCATCTACTTATGGATTGTCGTTTACTGCTGGGCGGATATCTACTTTTATTCAAGCTTCACGTAGTCCTCAACCCACGTTTAGCTTTCGGGGGAGTGTTGGACTATATGATTGGGCTATTGTGGATTGGGCCATTCTTGGGCTTATGTATTGTAGAATTTAGGGTTTTAAGTCTGCCTATAAATAGGCATTACTAGTATTATCGTGTAATTCTGCTGCAAACATTTCTTCAATGGAAATCTCTCTAGCTTTTACCTAGATCTCAAACCTCCATGGAATCCATGGAGGTTGCTAATGAATCCGTTTAGTATAATTGTATGGATTCAAGATATTGCCAGATGGGGTCTTGGTTTTGGCATCCCTGCTACGTTCATGCTAATTGCAATAGTTAGTTTCTTTTCCAGTACCCCTATTTATAGGTTTCAAAGGCCAAGAGGAAGTCCTGTTACCAGAATTTCTCAAGTTATTGTTGCATCACGCCGCAAGTTGAGTTTGGCAGTACCTGATGATAGTAACATTCTATACAAAACACCAGATAAAAGCTGAGTAATTGAAGGAAGCCGGAAGTTGCTACATACCAATGAAATCAAGTAAATATTTTCATCATACATGTTTGCATTTAGAAAGTTCCATAACTCACATGTGATGTTCTACCTTATGAAGGTTCCTTGATAAAGCTGCCATAGTTGCTGATTCAGAATTGAAAACTGGAGACTATTCAGACCCCTAGGCTCTGCACAATAACTCAAGTTGAGGAGCTGAAGATCTTGATACGTATGTTTCCCATCTGGGCCACTGGAATTGTCTTCTCAGCTGTGTATACCCAAATGTCGACAATGTTTGTGGAGCAAGGTCTCGTAATGGACACTTCCATTGGCTCCTTCAAGATTCCCGTAGCTTCTCTCTCCACTTTTGATGTCGTTAGTGTTATCATTTGGGTCCCTGTTTACGACAAGGTCCTCATCCCCGCTGCCAGAAAGCTCACTGGCAACGCAAGAGGATTCTCGGAGCTGCAGAGAATGGGAACCAGGACTTTTCTCTCGTTCTCTGCATGTCTGTTGCAGCCATTGTTGAAATTACTCGACTCTCCATTGCAAATGATCTTTCCCTCCTTGATGAGCCAGTCCAGTCCCATCGAGTATTTTCTGGCAAATTCCGCAGTGTTTTGCTTGGAGCTGCAAAGATATTTACATTTATCGGGCAACTTGAGTTTTTCTATGACCAGTCCCTGGATGCCATGCGCAGCTTGTGCAGCGCATTGGCGCTACTGACAAATTTGTTGAGAAATTACTTGAGCTCCTTCATATTGACAATTGTAACGTCATTAACAACGCGAGGGGGAGAGGCCGGATGGAAACCTGATAACCTGAACAAGGGCCATCTCGAATATTTCTTCTGGCTTCTTGCTGCACTCAGTTCTTGAACTTGGTGGTCTATATCTTTTTGTGCAAAACAGTTTAATTCCAAGAAAGCCTTGTTAAGTTGAGTGTTGGAGATCAGTTAGAGCCGGAATGTAGATATTATTGACTCAAAGCTCTCTTTTATGTTGCTAACTTACCACTTTATGCAGAAATTGATGGGCCCGTAGGGGATGTGTTGTGTTTGCATTTGGATTTTTTGCGGTAACTTACCCCTAGGCTCTGCACAATACATATGTCAGTACGTCTGCTGATTTAGCAAACCTACACAATCGAATTAAGCAGCAAAGATATGGTTGTCATAGCCAATCCATCAGAGTAGTTCCTTTGTGATTGAGCTTAACCGTAGCTAACCATGTCCAAGTTGTGATCTGAAGTTGTTCTAGCAGTTGGATGGACGAAGTTTCACTATCAAATCAGATATATTTTTTTCCAACCATACAAACCAAAGCACAACATGCTAGATTGCTTTCCAAATCTCCTTCCCAATTCTACCTGTCAGAAGTCTCATTTGAGCACTCTACAAACAGGTGATCCGCCATTTCTGTTTGATTTCAACAATGTACACACTGCCTTCCCTCAACTGGGACACTGACTCCTCTGCACATCAGATTATCTAGAAGTACTCTACTGCTGAACCAATTTTCTCTAGAAGTACTCCATATATCACTCCGCAATCTGGACACTGCGTCTGGTATGGAGATGAGTTTTCAGTCACTTAGTGGTCACCTTCTCTGTAGTATTTGATCGTTATCACCTCATTCCACATATTGTCATTATTATCTCTCAACCTCCATGACCACTTACACAACAAGGCTCTATTCATTGTCTTAAGGTCTCTAAAGAGATTCCCCCATCCTGCAGTTTGTCACACATATCAGACCAAGATATCCAATGGATTGGATGTTGTATATTGATATTTGACTACCATAAGAACTTAGTCATTAATCTCTGCAATTTTTTATACACCATCTCAAGAGCTTTAAACAGAGAAAAGTAGTAAACTGGAAGAGATTCTAGCACTCATTTTATCAGTGTTACTTTGCTTGCAAAGTTAAGCAACTTGTTGCTCCATTGTTTTATCCTCCTGTCTACTTTATCAATCAGTTTATCCCACATTTGGATGCGTCTAGTATTATCCCCAACTGGTAAACCTAAGTATGAGAAAGGAAATAGATATGTCTTAGAGTGAATCAGCATAGCAAAGTGATAAAGTCTCTCATGCCGCACATTGATACCAAACAGACTGCTCTTATGAAAGTTGATGGCTAAACCAGATGCCAACTCAGAAATTCTCAATATCCCTTTCATGGCACAAATGCTCACTGCAAAATCTTCGACAAATAATAGTGTGTCGTCAGCATACTACAAATGTGTTATCACTTTCTCCCCCAGTTCTGCAGCTTTGCAAATCAGTAGATGTAACCCCTCTACCACCACCAAGAACAGGTACGGGGAGAGTGGATCCCCTTGTCTTAGACCCCTCTGCATTTGAAATTCGCCCGCACTACTCCCATTAATAATCACCGCATCATATGGAGTGGTTATACACTCTTTTATCTAGTTTACCCAGGTTTGGCATAATCCCATTTTTGTGAGCATTGCTAGCAAGAAACTCCAGTCCACTGTGTCAAAGGCTTTAGCATAATCTACCTTGAATAATATTGCCTTTCTTCTAAACTTCTTGTACTCATGAATTACCTCATTGGCCACTAACACACCATCCAAAATTTGTCTACCTTGTAGGAAAGCAGACTGGTTTTTTGATATTAGCTTTGGTAATATTTTCTTGAATCTGTTGGCCAACAACTTAGATAAGGGTATAAAGTTGTAGATCAGATGGCAACTGGTAATATTATTTTTGCGGTAGCTGTTGTGTAGAGAAATCAAAAAAAGTGCACAAATTGAAGGTTAGATTGCGGTTGCTCGTGAAAAAAATTCCTTCGAAACTCCTTTTTCCAAAGTTTAAGAATTTACAAGCTTCTATGTTAATAGTTTTGTATTGTTTCTAATTGTATGCTTAGTGAAAAATATGATTTGAATAGTTAGGCGGAATAGTAATAGTTTAAGGCTCTGTTTTGCGCAAGTCTTCTTCTACTTCTTCTTATTTTCATAAGGGGTGATGTTTTGCGCAACTACTTAAAAGATAATTATTAAAATTTTATTTTAATTATATATTACAAAATTAATAGTAAATTACCAAAATAACCTTCACAAAATAGATCATGAGGGTAATATTGTTTCGTGAGAAGGAAAAAAAATATGTCAGGAGGTGCTTATTTTTTAGAAGGAAAAAAGCATGTCAGGAGATGCTTATTTTTTAAAAAGTTTTTCTTCTTAAAATAAAAACAAGTAGTAGAAGGCTGGCTGCGCAAAACGCTACTTTTCATACAAAATGTGCTTATAAGACAATTATAATTTTAATAAGGCTGCGCAAAACATACCCTAAATATGAATGGTCGTTTCACTCTCCGCCAAATTTCAGAATTGATTATTTTGCAAGTACAAAGTTATAATTATGTCCTTATCTCATAATCATGCAACATATATATGTTTTAATGATTATTTTTTCTTAATTGGTAGTAACGGTGCTTGCTTAAAAAAAGTTTTTCCTACTATTATTCATGTTCCTGTACAATGATTGTATTGGAAAAATAATAATATATTTGGTAAATACGTTATTAAGAAGTGAATGATAAATTGATAAAGGAGGTGAAGGGGAAAAGATTTTCTCCTTCAAGTCTATGATTACCTTGAGTTAGTAAACAAATAAAGAGTTGTGCAATAATCCACTAACTTAATGGAGATAATGGAGAGTTGAGCCATTAACCTACTAATTTAGTGGAGATAATGGAGAAGTTCAAAAGGTGTAAAAATCTCTACACTCATTCACAAACTTTATAAATAGTGGATCCCCTCATGAGTGAAAATACATACATAACTTTTGAGTCTAGAATTTTGTTCTCTCTTCTTCGTGAAAGCTTTTGAGTCATTCTTCAAGTGGTGATAGAAGGAAGATACCACTAGAATTCGTCGGGGTTGTGCTGCAGGTGCTGTGCATATCAACTCGTTTTTGTTGTATTATGAGTGACAGACGCTCAAGAATCTCAAAGCACTCAGGAGAGGGCGAATCTGTTTTAAGAAAACTGTGAGCTTCAACAGCCTCAGAGTTCCTCAACTTTGCACATTTTGTTCGACGGTGAAAGGTTGAAGTTATACTTTTGTTTATGTACTTGTTGAGGCGTTATATTTATTGACTATTTTCTTTTATTTCAATAAACTGTCAATCCGGTATAATTGTCTAACAATCTTAAAATAAATATATTTAAGATATGATAAGTTTGTCATATTTTGTTTAATGTATCATTTGTTGATCATGAGCTCATGAAGTGAAGTGGAACAATTGTTATTAAAAATATTCTGTTTAGTATTTAGAATATTTATAGAATATTGTGTATATTATTCAGAATATTTTGATTTGCAATTTTTTTCCCCTGTTGCAATATTGTTGTTGCTGAATTTTTCCTTGTGCAAAAAATTGCGGCACATCCGCTCCACATTTTTTTGCGGAAGCAGATTCTGCATTCCGCACAATACTTGCAGAGTAGAATGCGGACTCAAAAATAAATTTCCGCAAAAATGCGGAAGAGGCGCAGTGCGGATGCAGAACTTCCGCTACCCAACCCTAATTCTAAATTCCAGAACTTTATCAGATACTGAAGCTGATGATAGAAAAGAAAAGTGGAAATGCCTATAAAATCTACTCCAAAAAAGACTTTTATGGTTTTTCAGAAGGCTAGAAGTAACTATCTACAACTGGGGGATGCAAATTCAAAATACTTCCATTCTTGTCTCCGTAAAAACAAAAGGAAATCAGAAATCCAAAGAGTACATATAAATGGAGAATGGACTAGGGAGGTTCATGAAGTAAAGCAACGTTTTAAAAAATACCATGAAAGTTTGTTCAAGACAAGTGGAGTGTTCTAATGTATTCCATTGGTTTTACCAGATAGCCAGAGATTGTCCAATACTAAAAATCTATCCTAGCAGCGGAGTTTCCTGAGAATGAGATCAGACAGGCTGTAATGAGTTGTAAGGGCTCTAAAAGTCCAGAGCCAGATGAATATGATCTTAACTTTATCCAACAATTTTGCCATATTTTGAAGGATGATATACTGAAATTTATTCAACATTTCTACCACTCTGAAAAGCTTACAGTTGGACTTAATGCATCTTTCATTGCTCTTCAACCAAAAGGCACAAACTACACTCATTCAGGTGAATTCAGACCAATTTCTCTGATAAACAGTGCTTACATGATCCTTTCTAAGCTATTAACTATATGGTTGAGTAAAGTTATATCCTCTATTATATCTAAGATTCAAACTGGATTCTTAAAGGATATATACATAGGAGACAGTGTCCTATGTGCAAATGAAGCTATTGACTTAGCAAAGAAGACAGGAGCAAGTTGTTCTATTTTTAAAGTTGACTTTAAGAAAGCTTTTGACTCTATTAATTGGGTATACTTGCTCAATAGGATGGAATTAATGGGGTTTCATTAGAAGTTCACTAACTGGATTAAGGCATACATCTCTTCTACATCTATATCTATCTTAATAAATGGCTCTCCTTTGGATCAATCCTTCCCAGAAAGAAGTTTGAGACAGGGCGACCCTCTATCACCCTATCTATTTCTTATTGTAGCCGAGGGGCTGAATCTACTTGCAAAATCTGCCCAAGACAGGGGACTATATAAGGGATTTCTTATGGGTCATCTAAGTCTCACTACTCTCTAATATTGAGACGATACAATTATGTTCACTAATGGGCAAGAGGAGGATATCTTAGCAATCAAATACATCCTTAGATGATTGGAAGTGATGTCTGGCCTACGGGTAAATTATCACAAGAGCAAGCTATATACTATCAATATACCACAGACTCTGGCAGAAAGATTTGCCAGTCAATTATATTGCACATTAGACACATTTCCAACAAAATATTTGGGGCTACCCTTGGGAGGCAATTCAAGGGGTGGCACTGTGGGATCTAGTTATCCATACTGTACAAATGAGGCTACAATAGTGGGAAAATAAATACTTGTCACTTGGTGGCAGGTTGATCCACATAAATGTAATGCTAACACATATACCAGTTTATTATTTCTCTATGCTTCAGGCATCAAAGCAGGTTATAAAGAAGATTACTCAACTACAAAGAAATTTCTTATGGGGAGGAGACTCGTCAGATAGAAGAAAGATTGCCTGGATCTCTTGTAAGCAAATAACTCAACCAAGAGATAAAAGTGGCCTGGGGGTTATTGAATTGGAGTCTTTCAATGAAGCTTTATTCTCAAAGTGGGGCTAAAAACTATTAACAATAATTTATACCTGCTGGTCAGAACTTATGCAATACAAATATGGGCGGATGCAAAGAGATATGTATTTTGAGGAGCAAGGTCTACTAACAAATGCACGCACATCAAACTGGTGGAAAGAGATAATGAAAGTAGTGAAATTGGAAGAGTGGTTCTGGCGGCATACTCACAGAAGAGTAGGGAATGGTAATGCTACACTATTCTGCGAGGATCTCTGGATTGGAACAACTAGATTATGTGTGGAATTTGACAGACTATACCGAGTTGCAGATGATAAATTCCAGACTATATCATCGAAGCTATCAAGGGATCCTAATCAGAAATGGAGATGGAATTTGCACTGAATCTTTTATGAGGAAGAGGATTTAACTTAACTAGAACAAGCTATTGATGAATTCATGCCAAACATGCAACAGGATACATGGATCTGGAATCAAAGTGATAGTGGAACCTATTCGGTGAAAAATGCTTACCAAGCTATCAAAAGCATCAAAGGACTATTAGATCCCCCAGCACCTCTTCTAGGATCCTTATGGGATTCCACTATACCATAAAAGATCTTAGCTTTCAATTGGCGACTCCTACAAAATGGAATACCAACGATGCAGAATTTGATCAGCAAAAATATTATTCTCCAAAATCGCGGATCTCAATTATGCAAATTCTGTAACTTGCATGAAGAAAGAATGGAACATTCATTTACTATATGTTCTTGGACTTACAGATTCTTGCAATTGTTGTATGAATGGCTCGACTATACAGTAATCCTACATCAAGATCCGAAGATTAATTACGAAGCACACATGGGGTAGAGTCACAGATCCAGTGGTAGAAAATTCTGGAAAATGCTATGGTTGGGGCAAATTGAAAGCTATGGTTGTATAAAAACAGGGTAATATTCCAAGCGAATGGGAAATCGCATGGAGAAATTTTCGAAGAATTCATGATTCTAAGGGCCTGTTTTGCGTAGCCTTCTTAAAATTATAATCGGCTTATAAGCACTCTTTTTTTAAAAAAAGAGTGTTTTTCGCAGGCAACCTTCTACTACTTGTTCTTATTTTAAGAAGGTAAACCTTCTAAAAAATAAGCACTTCCTGACATGCTTTTTTTTCTTCTAAAAAAAAAGTACCTCAATTTTGACACTTTGGCGGGGCTCCGGCACGGGGGTGGGGGTGCTCCGGCGACCGCCTCCGGTGCTCCAGAGACCGACGGCGACCCTCCGGCGACCGGCGGCAGCGGCGGTTCCAAAAAATTCCGGACCCTCCGAGGCACCTCTATTCTAAATATAATTATCGTTACTTGCGCAAAACACCACCCTCTTAAAAATAAGAAGAAGTAGAAGAAGTAGAAGAATACCTGCGCAAAACAGGGCCTAAGGGCATGTTTTGTACACATAGTTCTTTTCTCATTTTATCTCTCATTTTGCTTCTCATTTTGCTTTTCCTTCCTCTTTCAATTTTATAATTTTTGAGTATTTGGAAAAATATGAAAAAATAGAAAACGTTGTAGAAATAGTGTTTGTAGTCAATTTTTTAAAATAACTAAATAGTGTTAGCAGTTAAATTTGTTGAGCCAACTTTAATTTATTTACGAATTTGTTATTAAAAGTAAAATGAGAAAAAATAGTCTCGACCTCCTTTTGAAAAAAAAATGATTTTTAATTGAAAAAAAGAACTGAAAGTATAAGTAGAAATATAGTTTTAAAATATTATTTTTGAAATAATCTAAAAAAATAATAATAACAATAATAATAAAATAATTAATTTTTAAAAATTATAAAATAAACATTAAATAATTAGACCTAGTACCGGGTTGACTTGTATCCCCAGGCTATTCAACTAAGATAAAGCATGATTAAATAGTTCCATTTGATCCGGGCTACCTCAATCATGGCTAGATGCCATAGATAATCCATGATAACCGTTGGACCAGTGAACGCCCTATAACATTTGAATCAGTAAAACTAGTTGGTGTTGACGGTAGTATAAACTTTTAGCTTCTCAATTCGGTATATATTATATGCATTGTTCTAAAGAATATAATTTGGGCCGAATTGCCAATTTAATTTATTGGGCTAAAGTAAACCTCGTCTCGGCCCACTCTTTGTCAACTAATCACCCTTGGATTCTATGCAACGAATCTTATCCGTTAAAATACGTCGGTTCACGCGAATAAATAAGTATCCAGATCTCGCCGCTTCAAAAACCTAGGGTTGCAATCGGGATTGGGAATTTCGGAAGGTGATGATTTCCTAATTCTGACCGCGCGTCGTTTTATTTTACATCCATGCTTCTACTCGAGCTGTAGTCATGAGATTCTTTTTCCCGTAGACTTTAGTTGGTGTTTTGGTCCTTGCAAGTACCTTCTGTATTATGCGGTAATGTTTGTGTAAATATTAAAAAAAAATTGTAATGGGATTGAATCCACATTCTATTTCTTGGTCGTTTGTGGCCGTGTGATAGGTGAAAAAGATTTGAAATTTTTATTTTAATGCCTCTTTTGATCATCTGAATTAAGTAGAAGTACTGTTTGTTGTGGTGTATTGTTATATGTTGCATCTGCGGACTTTTCTTGCAGAAATTTGGTTCATGGTCCCATCTTCCTCGGGAAATTGTTGACAATATCTCTTATTTTCACTTCTATTTTGATTCTGCAGGATAAGAATGCCTCGCTACGAAGATAGGTACGGAAGCGCTACCACCCGCCTTTATGTGGGTCACTTGTCGTCAAGGACTCGTTCACGGGATCTGGAGCATGTTTTCAGTAGATATGGCAGGTAATTAGTCTCTGTGTATGATATAGTTATGATTTACCTTTTCTTCTTGAATTGTTCAATTTGTTTGTTTTTGTCCGTCGAGGGGCATCCAGTAATAAGGGGCGTGATGGGTGATTTATGATTATCATCCAAATTTCTATTACCGTAGATTCTATCCTTGACATTTCTGATTTTGGGGTCTGTCACATTGCGATTCCTTGCTTCTGAAGTTCTTTACAGTCCGGCTGCCTCTTGTTTGTTTCCTACATATTACATTATGATGCATCCCTTTTCGCCATTTCTATTGAGTTTTCTAAAACACAATCAGCCTTGTTGTGTATCTCTTTTTTATTGAACTAGTAATTTTGTATTTTTTATATTTATTGCTTGTTTAGATTATATGTCCTCTGGCGGCAGTTAACTCATTCTTTTTTTTGGGTAAAATTTTGTTTCCCATTTTCTGGCAATTGTGATCCATCTTCCTTCTCCCGTAGAAACTTGATTGTATTAGGTCTACTCTTGCTTCTCACCTGTTGGTAAGAGCTTAGTTACTTTCCCGGCACGTTCTTACTTGGAGATCTTTGTGATGATGTTATTTGTGAAGGCACAATGTGCCTTAGGTTCCTTAGCTTGACTTTAATGATTCTGTTGAAGGTTTCTGAGCCTTTGCCTGACTTGGTGGTCAATGGTGGGAGGGTGAACTTTGCCTGGCATGGTGGTTATTGGTGAGAGGGTGGACTTGGTGTTTGAAGCCTTTGGCAATTTTCTGTGTTGTCTTTGCATTTTTTTATGGAATTTGCAACAATCAAACTGGTGTTTTGTTCGTCTTGAGGACCAAGTTTCATGCACTGCAGTACGTAAGTAGTTGTGATGGCCTTACTGTTTCTAGAAACCATTTCCGCAGAGTACGAGATGTGGATATGAAGCGAGACTATGCCTTTGTCGTATGTATCATAACCCTTGATCTCATTTTTAGGAAATCTATAACAAGTGTTTTTTTCTCATACATGAATTGCAAAATACGGGCTTCTTGTGTTTTGTTTTTCGTCTTTGCAATCATGCAGGAATTCAGTGATCCAAGGGATGCTGATGATGCAAGATATCACTTGGATGGAAGAGAGGTCGAAGGGCGTCGTATCATGGTGGAATTCGCTAGGGGTGTAAGTAGCTTGCACTGATCCTGAAATTTTCTTTTTCTGAATATGTTTGGCATTGTTTTGTACTTCTATCTTCTCATTTCATTACCAGTGTTTGGACCCATTTATTCATGATTTCTTTTAGCAAAATCTATCATTTTTTTTAATTAGAATACCGCATTATATTAAAAACGTAGTTGGGTCTCTTCAGGTGAGACCCAAACCTTTACAAAATATTCCACAACTTTTGTGTTCAAAATCCCTTAAGTTCTCTCCACCATGCCGCTTGTTCCGCTTAGGTGATCCTGATATTTGGGCACCCAATCCTATCGAGCCGTGCCTGCCCCCGTATCCTGCGGGGTAGCTGATCAATACACCAAACATCTGTTGTCACCCCCTCCGTTCCTTGCTTGGCAAGGTAGTCCGCAATACAATTCCCCTCCCTGAATTGGTGTTTCACGTGTAACCTCATGTTGGCTTGATATCCTTGGAACTCCTCCCAAAATTCCCACAAATACCCGGGAGTGCAATGTTTCTGCTTGATCCATTCCACCAGAGTCATGGAGTCTGTCTCCAGAATGACATCTCTCCAGCCGTTCATGCTGCAGATTTTAACTCCTTCAATAGCCGCGCACAATTCTGCTGCATTGTTTGTTCCAGTGCCAAGTGATCTGGAGTATGCCGCCAGACATTTACCTTGATGATCCCTTATTATTCCTCCTGCTCCTGAAGGCCCGGGTTTCCATTACAGCTGCCATCCGTGTTTATTTTTACCCAACCTGGCGGTGGTTTTGTCCAGTACACTATTTTGAACTCCCTTGAAATTTCCCCCCTGATGCTGATGTTTAGCTTCCTAAGGATTGCATCATCCTCTTTTCGCATTTTGAATCTCCTGTTCGTTGTTGCAGTTATTGAAGCCATTATGTTCTTTATTTCGTGCCAAATCTGCTCTGTCAAGGGTATTGTTTCGTCATACCTAGCGCGGCATCTGCTTATCCATAAAACCCAAGTGACCACTCCTGGTATGAGAGATGCAAGTAGGCCCTGCAGTCCCATTCTCTTCGCTATTGTATTCCATTGACAGCCTAGTTTTCCAAGATTCCGGGTGAGCAAATGATTTCCCCATCAGAGTCGCTGCACGATCCCAAGTCTTTTTTGCCCACTCTCCTTCTGATAATATATGATCTATGGTTTCCTGTCTTCGTGCCACACAACAATTACATGCTGACGCCATCTGTATCCCTCTTGTCATCACCACCTCATCCGTTGGCAAACATCTTTGTGCAGCCCGCCATGCACATAGTGCCATTTTGGTTGGCAATGCTTTATTCCAAATCAATGTTGCCTCCTCTAGCTTTGCTGCCGGCTCTCTGATGATTTCCAAAGCAGTCTTTAATGAGAATTTTCCATCCAGTGCCGGCTTCCATATAACTTGATCCCTCCCAGACCCAACAACAGGTGGTTTCATTTCCAGTATTTCTGCTGCAACCTCCGGCCCTACTGCTGACATCACGGCTTGTTGATTCCACCGCCCATCCCTGGTGAATTCTGAAACCTGTGTACCTAATCTTCCCGCCTGTGGTACCCTTGCAGCCAAAGGTCCTGAGGTTAGCCATTTATCAAACCAGAAATCTGAGTTCCCTGTTCTAATCACTGTGTGTATGTGTTCCATAACCTCTGTTTTCCTCTCCATTGCATACTTCCAAAGTGCAGAATCAGTATGCTTCGTTTGTCTCTGCCACAAGTGCCCCCTTCTCTGATATTTGGCTCTCATGAACCGTGACCATAAACTCTCTTCAGTCAACAGTTTGTAGCATATTTTCATTCTGTCTATTAATGGCTGCAGCATCTGCCTTGTCAATCTGCCCGGAGATAACGGTGCTCCCAGGTAATTCATTGGGAAGCTTCCTCTTTTGAAACCTGTTATTCTTCTCAGCTGCAATCTCCTTACTAGTCCCATCTCTTTGGAGCAGAATATGGATGATTTTTCTTTGCTTATCACTTGTCCTGACCATTCACAGTACTTCGCCAGTATTTGTGTAGTGTTCTTGATAGAAGCCACATCGCCCTGCAAAATAAAAGTAGATCATCAGCATACATAAGATGAGATATAAGGGGTGCCCCAGATGGGTGTTTGTAGCTGTATATTCTCCTGTTTTTATGTCCCTGAAGTATTAGTCTTGAGAGTGTATCCTGAACCAGGATAAATAGAAATGGGGACAGTGGATCACCCTGCCGCAGCCCCTGCTTTGACTCAAAAATATCCCAATGCTACCCCATTCATCTGCACCGAATATCTCTGCCCTCTTACACAGTTCATCAGCAACTTCACCACTTCAGGTTCAAACCCCTTTGCTCGTAAGACATCCTCAAGGAAGTTCCACCTCACTTTGTCATAAGCCTTAGCCATATCAATCTTTATCATGACATTTCCCCCTCCTTGCTTGCTGTTCAATGATCTCACCATTTCCTGGGCTAGCTGTATGTTCTCAAAGATGCTCCGATTGGCCACAAAGGCCCCTTGCTCCTCCGCTATCAGTGGTGTTACTACATTTTTCAGCCTGTTTACCATCACCTTGGACAGTACCTTATATACAACAGTACATAAGCTAATTGGCCTGAATTTATCAAAGGAATCAGGCTTGTCCACCTTTGGAATTAGTGATATGAAATTCGATGAAAAAGCAGCTAGTATTGTGGTGCCCTTAAAAAAATCCCTGACTGCACCAACCACATCTGGCCCTGTTATCTTCCATGTTGCTTTGAAGAAATTTGCTCCAAACCCATCCGGCCCCGGGGCACTATTGTTCGGTATAAACCACAATGCAGCTTCAACCTCCTCCACATAAGGCACTACCCTCAACTTAATGTTCTCAAACCTGGATATTTTCTGCTCGAAGAGTTCTGAGAGTCCAGTAGATGTATTCTGTTGTTCCTCTGGTATGTAGGCAGTCATCATGTTCTCAAAATATGCTACTGCTGCCTCATGAATTTGTTGTGGGCTATTCAGACTAATCCCATCCTGCATTAACATCTGTCTGATACCTACCTTATTCTGTCTGACCTTAAGGGTAGCATGGAACACCTGCGTGTTCTTATCTCCACCCTGAAGCCATACCTTCTTGGCCATTTGCTCCAATCTTTGGCATTCCCTATCCTCCCATGCCTGCAGCTCCATTTTGGTAGATAAATAAACTGCTTCCACTTCCTCCGAGCACACCCCCTGCACTTGCTGTTCCAGCCCTTCCAACTGCAGCTCCAGCTGTTTAATGTGTGTATCCACACATTAAAACAGTCTCGTGACCGAAATCCTTCTCCACTGGTAAGACACCCTTAGCAAGATCATAACTTTGTTTCTTACCATTTGTGCAATGAAATGTGATGAGGTCCTACAAAGTCTCTGTTACCGAGTGTTCATGTTCACAAGTTTCTGTTTTAAAGATGCAAGGAGGTAGTTCATGCAATTATACACAGAATCTTGGGTGTTTATTTGCTTGGTATTTACAGTCATGTCCGTACACTAGCAGTAAAAATTCGTTGCAATGGTATGGCTATCCAGAGTGGTAAGATTAGGAAATCTTGTTCATTGCCAACAGAACATATTTATCCTGCAGGTTTCTATTAAATCTGAGGATGGTGTTGTGCTTGTGGACAATAAGGAAATTCACAGGAATGTACGATAAGCTTTGCCAGGTGTAGTAGAATATGTTTAGCAAAGCTTATGCCATTCCAAATTAATTTCCTAACTATCCGCAAGCTCATCACCACCACATAGTTAACAGAAACCAGAGGAATAAATAAGTAATGTTATTATACAACTACTGCAGTATGAGGAGATTTCTACAATCCGGAGACCCTAGCAGCTTAAAGAACATAAATTCTGAGCCTAAAGTTTTAATCTTGAACATAGAGTAGCTACTGCCTGATCAAATTCATGCTAAAATCCCAGAGTTTTCTTGCCAAATCACTGTCGGCAGCCATCCGACTTGGTTTCGCCAAGTTATTGTCCACAAAGTATTTGCCGGTCATCCCATTCACTTGTGGATGCATTGCTGCATAACATGTTGTTGAAGCCCCCTTTAATTTGCATCACATACAAAGTTCAGAAAACAAAAGGTCAGAAATGGCTAATCCTTGGTTCTCATCAAGATTAGATTAATTACTGGGGGTAAATGAACTAATGATGAATTTGCAGAGCTTACTTGTTGAACATTCTTGAATATCAGTTTTACCACTGCACCCACGAAACCTGCATTTCAAGGAAGACTATGGGTTCTTGAATTTGGAGAGGGAGAGAGTAAGTTTAAGTTCATGATAGACCCAGTCAAAAATCGCATAGGTTTACCTTCAATAATGCCAATATGGCGGAAAATGTTTGTTTGGACGACTCCTGGATGAACTGAATTTGCAGTTATGTTTTCTCCATCTTCCTGCTCAAAATTATGCCCAAAAATGGGCGAAAAATGAAAAGAAGAATATGAAAGAAAGCTTGCTAGCAATGGGAAAACTCAACTTGATTGGAATATACCTTTAAGCGCCTTGCAAGTTCATTAGCATGCAGTATATTAGCAAGTTTTGATTGTCCATATGCAAGCCATCTGTTATACCTGCGTGCAGATCAAACAGCTTGTTAAAAAACACTCACCTTAGCTCCTCAAAACAGAAACACAAACATGTAATGCAAGCAACTAAGAAGTACATACCCTTCTTCATCATTGAGTTGTTCAAAGCGAATCCTTTTATACGTGCGATTATGAGCATCGGATGCAACATTGACAATCCTTCCTTCCCTCTTCATCTCCCGAGCTGTTCTCTTCATTGTGTCCAGCAAGAGATTGGTCAGAA
>JAOWBN010047067.1:0-21333 GCA_028565015.1 Pinguicula moranensis
AGTTATTTTTGGCGGGAAAGGTGATTATAAGAAGATTATAATTTTAAGAAGGCTGCGCAAAACAGGGCATTAATCTCCCATTCGTATGGGTATGTGGCATTATGGAAAATTAGAGGGGAGTGGCTCAATCATAGATCCACTTAGTTAACGCGGAATTATAGGGTACTACTACATTCTATTTCTCACAATCCCCCATGATTCCTCTTACTAAATTCTTATATATTTTTTTGGTAAGTAGCCTAATTCTTTTTTTTTTTGGTAAGTAACTTAATTCTTATATTATTTTTTTTTGGTAAGTTACTTAACTTAATTCTTATATGATAGTTATTTTTTAAATAATAGTGTTAAAAATCTAAAAAGTTGTTAACATAAAATTTAAAAAGTCTAAAAGAAATGAGCCATCAGAACTAAAATTAAAATTTAAAAAATTTATTTATAAAATTACCATTTAGAAATATGAGGAGAAGTAAGAAGTTAGTACATATCTACTTCAAAATAATGCTTAAAAGAATCATAAGTAAACCCTCCTACAGCAAAATATCTCAAAATTGTAAGAATGATAAAATATGCCCTTAAACTAAACCATTTCATTTTGATAAGATTTGTGTAAGTTTTTGGATAAGACGGATGCTTCCCAAACATTATCTGTCAAACTTTGGATTCCCCGTTTTGTCGCAGTTGTGATTTATTTACCCTACAACTACAATTGATTCCAGATCCAGAATCACTGGATTTGATACCCGATAATTGGTTCGTATTTTATTAATAATTAATTATTATTTTATAAAATATTACTATTATCCGCAACCACCACACGAGCACGTGAAAGGGACCATAATTAATAATTTTTCCGTGAAATATACGAAATGTACAAAAGAAAAGGAAAGTTGGTGAACGTGGATGGGACCAAACATCATTATAAGTTATAACAAGCAAAAACACAACCCTTACATGATTAATAATAGTGTAAAAAAGATTAATTACTACATAACATAGTAAGCACAGGCCATTTCTAATCATTAAATATTACTTTTTTGGAGCTATTTTGACTCCAATAATTCTAATTTTCCAAACCAAATAATACCTAAAATGCATTCTAATTGTTGTAAACTAAATAATCTGCAGAGAAGTAAAGGAGAGAGATTGGAGTGATCGTGAAAGTCTCGTCATATATTATATTTACTTCCTCTATATATAGAGATAAGAACTAGATAAGGACTGCTGTTACAAAAGTCTTATCCGTAAAAACGGTCTCAATCATCTATATCTATAACACTAATTTTTTTATTTTTAATATTCTCAATAAAATGGCAGGTAGAAGAAACATTATAAAATGACAGGACTCCCCTTTCTTCCCTACAGCTCGAGTAGAGTACCCCATTCCATTTTGTTGCTATATTTGAGCCACTTCTCTCTGTCCCTTCCACACATATTACTATTCCGTGTACGGGGATCTGCCGCCGCGGCCGCTATTTACAGCAACTGAAGGAGGCGTCCAAAGGGATCGCATTGATCCTTTTTGTTTTTCTCTCTCAATTCTTGTATTGATTTTGGATCATGCTATCCCTTTGGATTCATCCTTTAGTAGCTTCGATTCGAACATGGAGAAATACGTCAGAAGAGAAATTTGCAAAATTGTAGATTGTGTTCATCGCCTTCTTCCCCTTCATTACACCGAAAGTTTGCGTTTGTATCCTCGCCATGATTTGTTCTTGAGCTTGATTAATAACTCCATTGAAGATTTTCTGATTTTTCGCGAACCAGATTCGCCTTACAAGCCAGATAGTCTTCCAGATTGTTCTCTCATTCTCATTGGATGAATTACATTTGCGCTTATAATTCACCTGTAAATTTTCTACATTAACACCGCACAGTGCACACCGGGAATGAAACCCGTAAGTCAATAAAACAGTCATGTGAATAGAATAGACATAAAATTTGGTACAAAAAGAGTAGAGTTGAGATTGAGATGGCACGGTTTGATTTGAGGGTAAAATATTTACATCTGAAAATATTTGATTTTTCTGAATTTGGGAGGACATGGATAAAAGTTATATTTGGCATCTCAGAAATGATCACATATGCAACAACATCTTCGGTTTGTAGAGCTCATCAAGTAACATTGGGCATGGATTAAAGCCTGCAATGCAGCTTTAATTGGTTTTTGGCTCAGAGAGCCATTATATTGATTGTGTACTTAGGATGTAATATAAAATTAGTCAGAACTTGTGCAATTAATGGAAATTGCATTGCACTGATTAAAAGAAAGTGATTTAAGCAACTTTAAGGTATATACAAAAAGCTAATAATCATTTTAAATCTATTGAATTCATACAAAGCACCCTCTTCATGTAAAACGGGTAAATCTCAAACCCAAGTTAAAGTAGGAGACTATGATATATTTAATTTGGTAAATTATGTGGAAATTGCTTTCCAATCCAAATCAAAAGTGCAAGATATTTAATCGGAAAGACGTGGCTGGATATTGGCCGACTGTTGTGCTTTTCTGTCTGAGGCAAAATTATTTTTTGAATTGAAGAAGATGGGCACGAGAGCTTGAACAGAAAACTGTACGAAAACGCCATGCCTTTGAGAATCGGCAAAACTATGTAGGACGACACTTTGTTATGCAACAATGGAATCATGAAAAACATATGCAGAAAATAACATGGTCCTATTGATTTCCGTACAATTCCAAAAACTTGCTATGGTAAGCCCATCCAACTGTGACATTCGGACCATATTTAGTGATTAGCTGTCTCCAATTTTTAATTGCAGAAGATGCAAGCCTCATCTGTGAACATACCCCATTCAGGCGCCTGAGAAGACCAAGCAATCTACAACTAGTGATTTCTGCATTATCCCATGTACTGCTCTAATTTGGCGAATGGATGAAGTGGTATATATGTTTGACTTGTCTGATAGATAGCCAACACCAAGTATCCAAGACTCCTTCCAGGTGGCTCTGCATCATGTAGTTGAGTCTCTTTCTTCTCCACACTTGGTATTTGGTATTGGACTAAGTTTCTCCTTCCATGCCAACTATGCTCTCTTGGATACTTTTCTCTCACAGTCATTAGTTTATCACTAGCAGTCAAGAATAGACGAGAATAGGTCTCTGCAAGAGATTGGAAAGCAATCCAGGCATCCGACTAGAACTGAATACTAGCACCATCATCGAGCCTCCTCTGAATATGATTGATTAAAACCATCCAGCAGACTATACAAAAGTCAAGAAATCTGTCCACCACTTCGAACATCTGCCTCGATAGTCTATGAAAATCCACTCTTGAGAGGTAGACCAATCTATTGTGTATCGCGCCTTCAAAACCTGCAACCATATTTCCCCTTGCTATGTTTGAATATACCACGTCTACTTCCCTGCAAGGCTTCTTCAAATGCTTGAAGATTTATTTTTATCTCGAGCCCCCCATCAAACTTCGCCAAGCAAAACTATCCCAAGGGATCCCTTTCCATTTTGCATTAGGTCTTTCGACACTCCAATAGTCGCCTTAAACTAAACATCAAAAGATAATGAGTATGAATACTTTGGAGGGTGAATTAATTAGGACAACCCTTCTCAAAAGAGAGAACGGAATTCTCCAACCCTTGAATTATCCTTCTCATGTGATCTTTAACTAGTTTCCATGTAGACACTCACCTCGGATTTGTATCCAACGGGACCCTAAATATATGAAAGGCAACTACCCTGCCTTGCAGTTTAATGAATTCGCATAAGACTGCAGAAGCTCATCTGATACATTCAGAAAAATTTGCGCCTTATGAAAGTTATCTTTGAGTTCTGAGTAGAGCTCAAACAACAACAATATTCCTTTGAAAGTACCATTTTCTTTTGATCATTTGCCACCCTAAAGAGCAATGTGTTGTCAGCACACTGTAGGTGTGTAATATTCATCTATCGTCCACCCACTTTCACTCCCGTCAGCTTCCCTTTCTCCCTAGCCTCCTTCAACAATCTCCTCAAACGTTCTGCCGCGATGAGAAACAGAAACGACGATAAAGGATCACCCTGTCAGAGTCCCATTTGCAAGTTGAATAGTGCAGTGGATGCTCCATTTATGGTTACTATTGTTGAAGCCGTAGAAATGCATTCATGCATCCAAATGTATCTCGTCCCTCAAAAACCTATGGAATCCATTACAGAGAGCAGATAGGTCCAATTTACCAAGTTAAACGCCTTCTTAGCGTCAACTTTTGTTTTGCTAGACATGTTTGTACCTGCACAAAAAGGGTTAGTATGAAAAATCCTCACCACCCCCTTACGTGCATGCACTCAAAGATGTTTTGGTGAATGGGCGATTGGTGCGCAGTCTGAAAGACCAATCCAGTAAAGACTGAAGACTTTCGTCCAATTTCGATAATTGGATATGCTTATGAGCATGCCCCCAATCCTATGCTTATTTGGATGCAAGTAATTAGGGTTTAGGGTATAGTCATGAAATTTAAACACTTTCCCCACTTTCATCTCCCACTCCAAATACGCCCCTGGATCGTTCTTTCTTAAGAAAGGTAGGTATTTTGATTTTCCTATTTCCGAGATGATCCTCAAAAGCACGTCTCGAGTAGCCAATATCATGAACAACCTGATAAGGGGCCTATCGTGGTTGTTGCGCTCTCATATGGACACATTTTGCTCTAGTGCCTCGACCACGGGGTTCATAATGATCATCAAAGTCAATGGACCAAGCATCAAAATCCTTACGATTATCATACTGCTCAGCATCGTGTTCAAGTGGTTCCGGTGGCTACCTAGCCATGGTTTGGCCTCCATCACGGGGGGATCTTTGGGGTCGAGTTTGGAGGCCTGGCTGGTGGATGCTTCATTATTCATACGAGCCTCCATTTGTGCCATACATTCCTGATACTCCTCTTTTGCCAAGATCGGACGTCGTAGGATAGTAATCAATTTCTCAAGATTGGTCATTGGAGATATATCATCCTCTGCTGAGTTATTAATGGACTTGTCTTTGAGAGACATGTTTATACTTGCAAGAAAAAGGTTCGTATCGAAAAACTCACCACTCTCTGACGTGTATACACTCAAAGATGATCACTCAAGCACTCGTGTATCACTCAAATCATTTTTTACCCTCTCTTGATCATTACGACTCTTCCTTTTACATCTCAAGTACTCTCAGTATGATTTTAGTTAACTTCAACTCAAACATTTTTCTCAAGTCAAACAACAACCAGGGATGGCTTGATTCAAGATTGAGAATTACAGAAGGAGAACTATCCATTCAGGGATTGGAAAAAAAAAGGAACGACAACCTGGGGTTTGAGTATGAGGAACTAAAACTCGTGACAAACTCTTTTAGGACTCCAAATGAATCAAAACAACTCAACTTGAATAGATCTCTTCTGGTTGTACCAATGTCAATCAAGTGCTAGTTTTAGGGCATTGAAATCTTTTTTTTTAAATTTCGGGCCCTTACTTTTGCTTTTGAATCAAGAATATATATTTTGAAAACCAACATGGTTACAACTCGAAATTTGAAGAAAAATACGAAAATTAAAGATAAACTATCAAACAAATTCCGGCCTCGAAGCTACAATGAGCTAAGCAACCTGAACGTTGATTGATAGGGCAAAAACGTCCTAATCTGGCTTGGATAGCAACTGATATAAATCTTTTTCAAACTTGTGACAAAACACTCAATTCAATGATTCAAAACACACGATCAAAATGGATGAATTTGTTGTGCTTCCGCCTATAAACAACTTGTGTCAACTAACGAAAAGTCATGAAAAATTATAACCGAGAACGCCACCAAATAATCCCCTGAAAGCAACTTGTGCTAACCAAGAGTTAAGGATAAGTTCTTTTAAAATGATGCCACTTTACTTGAAAAGAAAAGATAAGTCGAAAGATGGTTTAAAACCAAAAGAGAATGTTAATCTCAAAAAATTGCATAAAACTTGAAGTATCTTACATTGTGCCATTCCCTTTATATAGAGAAGAGGGGTCGACTTAGGTATCCTAAAATCATAAATAATGTGCACTACTATATGGGAAAAGGTCCTAGTTTAGATAAACGAAAACTAAGTAATAGCCTAATCTAATTAGCTTTGGATACGGAATGAATCTCTTGGAAAATCTTTGGGAAAGAAACTTCCTTATCCATGAGATCCTTCATTAATTCTTGCCTCCTTTTTTTTAGTTAAGCCAAATTTCATATATATAAAAAGTATTTACAAACAAGGAAAGAAAAATAAAAAAGTACAGTCCAAGGCTAGAACTCCTATAAGCAGTGAATCTGTAAGGATAAAATCATTGATTGGAACCTAGATCATGATCTATATAGCGTGCCCCATCATACTCTATATTATAGCTAAAGGTGATCGGATACATGGCTCCCCTAACGTCATGAATGCACAAGCATCTCGGTATTAAGTTCATTGCCATTGTCCGATCTTTGCCAAACAAATTATCATGAATATCAACTTATCGATACCCTTTTTATTGGAATATCGGTACATAGCTTCTTCCTGTTTGGTGAGCTATCCCTGTAATGTATAGAAGATATATCCGTTCGGGCAAGGCAGTACCGTTCACTTACAAAGTAACAACCAGCATCTTTCTTCTACCCAACCACAAGCTCAAAAACTGGGTGGACTGACTTTCGCGTAGCAGATTCATTGAAATCGATATCTTCTCCTTGAGCCTTGGATTTTGGTAAGATTCCTTGTGCCAAACTCTTTGCAGTGAGTATAGCTCTCTTTTTCCGCGAACAGTGACTTCTTGCGGATCTATGTATGCACATGTGAAGCAGTTTTCTTTGTTGGAGTTGCAGTGTCTTCCTCTGGTCTGCTATGGCCCAACCGAAGTGAATATAATACATCTAATACATGTCTGCACGACTCGGTGCCCCTTCTTAATTGCTCCCTTAGTTGAGGCCTGTGTATAAGTATCTTCATAGTGCAATGCTCCCTAGCAGCTGCCATCCAGAACTGTTTGTATGGCATATGTGGCCATGAAACTGAAAAGAAAATTTGGCTCGAATGTACGTTCCCCGAAAGCGTGAGGCTAACCCAGGGAGAAGGGTTGGTTAGTGAGAGTGGCTATCTTCCTTGAGTCCTCCCATCCCTACCGGTATCGCAAACATGTTGAAAAGTAAAAAGTGTACCAATTCGACCCAGTGAGAATTTATGTCTTTCCAATTTTCCAGAGTCCATTTGGGCATTTTGCATAGGGAACTTGGTTCCATATCCCTCTTCGGATATACAATTACCTTGGCTACTGAAATAGAACATCATTAACCTGCAAAGTTGAGCTTGTTGGTTGCCTTCCATCGATCCATTTCTCTATCCAGCGCTACCTTCTCCAGTCTGATGAAGTGTAAGTGCATGATTTGTCCTGTACAAAATATCTCCACCTTTATTCCAAAATATCTGTTCAGGGCCGCAGTTTGAAGGGCATAAGAAATTGCTACAAGTCCTGTGTAACTCAGCGTTTAAACCATGATTTGTTCAAGCAAGAATTAGATAAAAACATGGCTTGAAAGAGTAGTATGTCAGATCAACATAATCAGCTTAAACCTTTAAAAATTCAGACAACAATTGAGAGATTCTATGCACGATACTTTGATCTTGTTATGCAACTTAACCAAACATATTCTCAAACCGGATTTCACAAAAAACAGTCACCAATTTGTACAGCATAAGTGTGCATAAAAATTGCTTCTTTTTTAGAAATATAGGATTATAATTCCTTAACCCCTGTCAAGTAAATGATACCAAAAACAACCAAATGCATGAGTTAAAAGGATAAGCAAGCAATAGGGTTGAGTAGCCAGTCTGTAGATGAGAAGTGAACTGTTTCTTTTGTAGAAATCCACCACCAAGATGTTCTTTTAATATTTGAAGCAATACTTAGATAGTTTTGATCCTTTGCTTGGAAGTGTTTCATATTTCTTGCTTTCCAAATTAACCACATCAGCGCTGCCCAGATAGAATTCCAAGCTGCTGAGTTTGCTTGTGCAGGTTTTGAAGACATAAAGTCAAGAAGTGAGGGTACTGGAGTGTCTACCATCTATTCTATTTCAGGGGATGAGAGCCACTCCTTCAAGGATTTCCAAACCTTCAAAATCAGAGGACAAGTTTTAAAAATGTGATTTACTGCATCAGTACCTGTGGAATAATGTGGTGTAATTTGAGAGCTCCTTTGGTGGGGATAGAATCTTGATGAAATTTCCAGAGGAATATCTGCACTTTCTTGGGAGCCATTAATGTCCAAACCGATCCGAGACAGATGCTTCCTGGATGGAGAAAGGTGATTCTAAAGCAGCTAGTATCCTGCCATAGGCTTGACTAACTGTATAAATTCCTTCTTGGTCATTGCTGAAGTAGTACTGATCCTTGCGTGTGCAAGACATGCATACATTCTGCAGTAGCGTATTAAGTGATGCAAGATCTTGAACTTCTGCTGGTCTTAAGTATCTCCTCCAAGACAAGGACCAATTCCACTCTGCAGAGTTCCATCCCCCCATTTCAGAAATTGCATTGTACTGTTGTGTTGAAGATCTGAATAATCTTGGGAATTGCTCAACTAGAGGAGTGTTCTACAACCAAATGTTTGTCCAGAATTTGATTTTTGTGCCTGTATCAGCTAGCACTCAAATCTGTTGATCAAACCAAGTAGAATGGCAGAGGTCTTGAATATTGTAACACCATGAAGAAGCATAATTGCTTCCCCTCCTCCTCCCTATCTGGGGAATGTGCTGCTGTGTGGGTCTTAATTCTCTCCATCTACCCACAAATAGTGAACCGTCCAGCCCATATTTAGAGCGCAGGACATGCATGACCAGATCAGTGCCTCCATTAAGCATACGCTCTCCCCGTTTACCCAGGAGTGATTCATTAAAGGCTTTCAAGCTCCTTACCCCTAAGCCTCCATTATCCAATGGAGTGATCATTTTTTTCCAAGAAACCAGTATACAGATTTTTGCTCTCTCCTATTATTCCCGAAGAAGGCTCTCTAAATTTTTTCCAGCTTATTGATGACAGACTTCGGAGCTTTCAGAAAGGAGAAGTAGTGAGAGGGGAGAGCACTGAGAATTGAGTTCATGAGAATCAATTTGCCTTCTATTGATAAGAATCTGTGATCCCAAGAATTTAGAGCTTTTGAGAACTTATTGATTACAGGCTGCCAAGTAGATGTTCTGGATTTGCACCTATAGGTAGGCCAAGATATTTAAAAGGAAATGAAGTGGTTTTGCAGCCAAGATAGGCAGCCATCTCCTCAAGACTGGATTGTTGTACATTTATCCCTAGCAAGTTGCTTTTTGAGTAGTTAATCTTCAGGCCCGAAGTAATCTAAAAATTCAGAAGTATAGCTTTTAAAGACTTTATTGTTTTCCAGCAGGCTTGGCCGAATACAAGCATGTCATCAGCGTACTGTATGTGAGTAATCTGAATTCTTTCTTTGCCAACTTCTAAACATTGAACATGTATAGACTAACTGCCTTTTTGATCAAAACAGAGAGTACCTTAGCTGCTACAAGATAGAGTAGGATAGAGATAAGGTCTCCTTGGCGAAGACCTCTTTGTGGAAAAAACTCAGAAGTTGGGCTGCCGTTTATGAGGATAGAAGCAGATGCTGAAGTAAGTAATTCCTCCACCCACCAGATCCAACTTTGTGGAAAATCCATTTGTGCCATGACGTCCTTCGGATACTCCCAATTAACAGAATCAAAAGCCTTCTAGAAGTCTATTTTGAGTATAATGGCCTGTTTTTTAAGCTTTCTCATCTCATCCACGGTCTCATTGGCAATGAGGACCCCATCCAATAATTTTTTGCCCTTTATAAATCCCATCTGATTTGGAGCAATGATTTCACTCATGACTGGACTCGGCCGCCTCTCTAGAACCTTTGAAATAATCTTTGGAATGGCTCCAATTAATGTTTTAGGTCTGAAATCCTGCACTTGTGAGGGTGTTGATGTTTTTGCTAGTAGAGAAATATGTGCCGCATTACTTCCTTTTGATAACCTGCAGTTCTTATAAAATTAAGAAAAATTGTAGAATATCAGTTCTGAATAAATATAGGAATCGTTTGTTAAATTTGAAATTTAACCCATCCGGTCCCTGACTCTTGCCACTTCCACAATCTTCAATTGCTTTCAGAATTTCATTTTGTGAGAAGGGCCTCACAAGATGTAGTTTGGGCAAAGGAGAGAAAGTATTGAATCTCAAATTAGTTACTTTCGGCAATCTCCATTTAGTGTCAGAGAACCTATTAGCAAAGTGATCTTTGAAGCATCTCTTGATGTCTACAAGTTCTTCTAACCACTTGTCAATTGGTTGATCCCTTAACAAGGTCATAATGGCTTCGCATATTCGGATCACCACTCCCTTTATGGTTAGCTGAGAATCTCATTGACATTTGGAATAAAATTGGTCATATGATCAAAATGGATGACTGCACAACTCAAAAGTCTTGTTGAGAGGCAGCTATAATTTTGGTCCAAATGGATCTCACTCGTCTTTTACCTGATACCCTCCCTGTGTACATTGATGGCAATAGGATCTCCCTCCATGTCATGGAAATGATAGATCCCCGCACCCTATCACTTTGGTCTTTAAGACATGTGGAGGACTCTGCAGACTCTGAGGATTCTGAGATCAGGTGTAGTGATTACTCTGAGGATCTGCTGTTTTCAAATTTTGGCATATCCACCCCAAGATATCTGAATGCCCTTCTAGTTGCTTTGAGCACTCCTACCATACTGATGCTCCACTTTGTGCCCTCAAGAAAAATTATAGAGTCCCCTTGACCTCCTTGACCCTCCTCCTTTACAAAGCAAGGAAACTAGTATGGTGGACTAATCCACTAAAACAAATATCCAACCCTTTTGTTGTCCTTACCTCTAGGTAAGGCTTGCCTTCCATCCATCACCCCTTCATAAACACTCACACAACATACTTGCCCATAGGAAGTTCCAACCCCTCATGCATTGGGGCATAACCTTTCTCCTACCACCTCTTCAGATGAACATCTGTTATCCTCTCCCATCCCATCCTCCTACATTGCAGGACTTTCCACCCCTAGATAGTCACAAGCCAATTCCAGTCCACTCCACTGTATGAATTCCGGAATCTATACTACGTGTCATAAAATGTATTGCGTGCGGAAGCATAAAGAATTGTGTGTGCAAACATGCATAACAAAAAAAATCCAAATTCCTTTCCCTTGGTCCTTCCTAATTTACACAACTTAATCATCAAGTGGGAACAAATCACTTCTACCTCAAGAAGATTTCTTCTTCATGATAATGAAAGTAGTCTCCTCTTCAAGGTATCCAAACGTCCACCCTCTATGGTAGTCTACACCACCACAACCATTGAGAGCTTAGAAAACCTTTTGTACAACTTATATGTGTGTTTTTGAGTGCTAACTCCACATTTGAAGTCTAAGAAGATGAGAGAAAAAATTGAATCAAGTGTAGATTTTTTTACCCCTTTCTCTAACTTTCAGGTAGAGAGAGAACCCCTCTGTTTCTTCTATAAGACTTGCAAAATGCATAGATCTTCCACATATCATGTATTGGGGTATTTATAGAGGTTCCCATTAGTTTAAGATACAAACACATGTCCTAGAGTTTATCAACATTTGATCCTAGCCATACATGTGCTTGAACTTTGGACAACTTACGTTTAGGTTTCATGGTTTCTCAATGGCCAAACACTCTTGTATGAGTTCAGCAACTCCTTCTTCATCTCGTAGCCTTTTCATTGGCCCATTTAGTACGACCAATGGGTATTGTGTTGCCTTGGCTACTTCGGATGCAATATGAATTGCATCATACTCCCTTTTTTGAAAAGGATTTGTCCCCAAATCCTGACCGGTATCAAACGGAAATCCATCAGTGACATTAACACTTGTATGATCACCAAACTTACCTCATGTACCACTCTTTTAAGCCTTGTCATTAATCCTTTTGACAAAAATGGCCTTCCGTTCACCACCTGAGTTCAAGCATTCACTCCAAAATAAACAAGTCAACTTCACATGTGATAATAGTTTAAATCTATAGACAACTTCATCACGGGAACATTTGTTTGGAAATCCAACATATAGCAAAGAATCCGCCCATGTTTGCATTGTAATTCCAAATACATGAACATACCAAATTCCTAAAGCCTTAGTCACACTATAAGGATTTATCATACAACTACCACACAAATCTCTCAAAAGCATTGAACATATAAAAATATCCAATGTACTTTCCATAAGCAAAAATCATTTATGCCTATAGAACTTATTAATTATCACATTTTTGCATTCATTGAATACTTTGCAAAAATCAAAACCTTGTGCTTACCAATCCTAATTGTATTCAAAGTCAAGCCATTGTGTAACTGAAAAGGAAAGTGAAGTGTACCTTTTGGACAATGCACTCATCACCACATTCTCCTTACCTTTATCTTCACACATACTCTTATTTTCACACCCACATCTCTGCTCCAACTGCTGATCTTCTTGGCTTTGAAGTTATTTGGTTCCCTCGGGGTTGTTCCTATAAGTAGGCCGACCTAGGATGAATACTTCCAGTGTAAAATCAATATGATGCTCCATTCCTCGAGTTGGAGGCAAGATAGGGGGTACTTCTTTGGGAAGAACAATTGAGAAGCCCTGCAAAAGAAAGATAACTTCGCTCGGATAAGAACCAACGAGATCATTACTATTGAAAAGAACCTCTTTGTACCTAAGTACAATAAAGGTTTGTGGAGAAAGTAGAGCTCTCTTCCAATCACTCTTTTGGGACAATAAGCTCTCTTTCTTTTCTTTTCGTCTCTTTTCTTTCTTCTCATTTTCTTTTCTTTCACTTTCTTTTATCTCCTCTCTTCTTATTCACACTCGGCCTCTTTGACCCTCTTTTTTTCAGATGCATTTGATCTTCAAGAATTTGTCTTTGGGATAGGGGTACAAGAGTGTACCTTGTCCACTCTTGTATTAAAGGTATACCTATTTGTGTAGCCATCATAGATGGCTCGTACATCATATTGCCATGGTCTCCCAAGCAAAATGGGATATGCATCCATTGGTAAGACATCGCACATGACCTTTTCCACATACTTACCAATGGATATGGTCATTTCAACTTGTTTGGTGACTTTAACTTCGCCACAATCATTGAGCCATTGAAGCTTGTAAGGCCTCGGATGTTTGGTTGTAACCATAGCAAATTTCTCGACCACAATGTACTGCCCACATTGGTGCAATTTCCACCATCAATTATAACAATACATACTTTATCTTGAATGTGGCAATGGGTATGGTAAAAGGTTCTCCGTTGATGGTTCTCATCCTCATTAACTTGAAGGTTAAAGACGTGTATTGCCACGAACAACTCTCCTATGACCGCATCTTGTTCATCATCATTTTCAATCTCCTCATTTCAACTAACAGCCTCCTCATCCTCAGATTCGTACTCACCAAGAGCATTACTACCATAGTTCTCTTTTTTGGACATTGGATTGCAATGTGTCCAAGTCCTTCGCACCGGAAATACTTAATATCTCGAGTTCTTGAAGTAGAAGGTGTGCTTGTACCTATCGGTGTGGTAGTAATTGCCTTAACTTCCTTTGGAGCCTCAACTTTTGGCTTGTCCGCCTTGATAGGATTTGTTTTCCACAAACCATGAGAAACCGCAGGTAGTCCGTTTCTCTCCCCATTTCTCTTTAGTTGCTCTTCAACTTTGATAGCTTGAAAGAGCATGTCTTCAATCTCCACATAGTGTGGAAGTTCCACTATGTACGCAATGTCTCGATTCAATCACTTGATGAATCTAGCCGTGGTTGCCTCTCGATCCTCATCAATGTTTGCTCAGATCATGGTAATATTCTTCAACACTGTTACTTCCTTGCAAACACTGTTACTTCCTTGCACAAGTTGATGCAACTTGTGAAATAGGCAACGGTAATAGTGATTTGGCACAAAGCGCCTCCTCAATATAGCCTCCATCTCTTCCCATGTTCCCATGGGTAGTTCTCTATTCCTTCTCCTCCTTGTCATCAATTGATCCCACCACACAATAGCATAGTTCATGAATTCAATTGCAAAAAGTCTAACCTTGACATTGCTAAGATCATGTTCCTGGTCATGTATAGGTCTCTCTGCGTATTGCCTTTGTTGGTTTCTTCTTTCACCCCTATGTTGGAATCCAACTCCTCCTCGGTCGTGGGGTATAATTCCTTCATTTCCTCATACGGGCCATGCATCTATCTCTTCCTCTTGCCCTTGATCTTGTTGTTCTTGGGTTTGCTCTTGAGCCTCCCTAATCTCAAATTGATCCATTTAGGCATGTAACGGTGCCAACGCCTCCTCTATCATCCTTCTCTTTTGAGTCGTGAGGGCTTGAATGAGAACTCTTTGATCAACTTGTTGTGGATCATTTTGTGGTGTATTTCCCTCTAGTGTGCTATTAGACAATGCACCTGCAAAACAATAAAAGTTAAGAAAAATAATAACCTCATCACTCCCTTGTGTGTACCCACTCAATAATGTCTCTTCCCTCGTGTATCACACAATATTCGACTTTTTACACTCAAATGTTCTCACCACTCGTGCCTTTTTCCTCTCAAGTGTCCATTATCTCTTTACTGGACTCAACCCTTTCAAGTCTAGCAACAACTCACGATCTCGAAACTTGATTAAAGATTGAGATATCCTTAAGAAAGGCTCGGTCAAGTACAGCAAGAAGATAACCAAAATGAGCTTGAGAAAAATTCCCTATCTAGAAAGAGATCTCTTGTCATTTCTTTGATCAAACTTTTATTTTTATTTTTTCATTTATTTGTCAAGAGGAGCTTTGCTTTTTGGCCATGAATAGGTATGGCCATGCTCTTTTGCTTTTGTTCTTTACTATTTTTTTTAAAACAGCAAGGAAAATTACAAGAAATATAAAGATACCTTTCAACGAGAATTTGACCTCACAGCTATAAAAAGCCGGCAACCAAAAACATAAATGAAGTGCAAACTCTCCCAATCTGATCTCTTATACTAAATGATATGAACCTTGCCAATAATTGTGACAAAACCCAATATCAAAGATTGGGGGTTCAAAATTCCAAGGCCGTAAAAACGAATTTGTTGTACACATGACTTGTCACCTATAAAGTGGTAAGAACCAAGGTAATGTTTGTAAAATGGCCGCCACCAAATGGAACCCTAAAAAAAAAACTTGTCTCGACCAAGAATCAAGAATAAGAACGTAAATAGACTTCTAGTAATCTTCAAGTGAAGAAAAGATAAGTCTAAGAGCCTTTGTAAAGAAAGGGAGTAACACACCTCACAAGGTTTTTTCAATCATAAAAAACTAGTAAAATGAGTTCAATAGAGGCATATTTATAAGCCCACGTTCATAGTCAAAAGGTACTAATGAACATATGCATTGATTCTAAGAGATGCATCCATTTGAAAAGGACACTGCTATTTATAAAGGTATGTCCATTTGTGGAGAGATGTTTATTTGGTAAAGAGGTACGTCCTTTCATGAAGGGGTACGTCCATTGGTGAAGAGTTATGTCATTTCATGAAGGGGTACGTCCATTGGTGAAGAGTTGTCAATATTCTGGAAGGGTGCGTCCATTGGCGAAGAGGTGTTACCTTTGGTGAGGAGAGGCAACCATTCGTGAAGGGGTGCATCCGTTGGTGAAGAGGTGCAAACATTCATGAAGGGGCGTGTTTGTTAGAATCGTCGCCTAGATTCAATGAGATGCGTCCTCTCGAAGGGGTGCATCCCTTGAGCCATCCACCTTGGCCAATCGTTCCTTGTGGTGCAGCTTGTTCGTAGCTCGAGCTTTAGTGATCCACTTGGCCATGAAAGTATATCCTTCCTTAGCTTATATCCTTGTGGTGCAGCTTGTTCTACTTCATAAGGGTCGTCCCCTTTAGGCTCTCTATGATCCAACACTCTTGTATGAGTTCAACAACTCCTTTTGCATCTCGTAGCCTTGTCATTGGCCCATTTAGCACGACCAATGGGTCTTGTGTAACCTTTGCTACTTGGGGTGCAATAGGATTTGCATCGATATAGGAAAGTCGGTTCATCGAGATACCAATTAGAAACGGGCAAGCAAGCCCCCGGCTCGGAAAAAGTACGGCGTGCCAAGGGCCTGTCGGACCAAGAGCCCGGTGGGCCTAAGGGTGGTGCTCGGGTCACAAAATATGTGACCCTTTGTCCGTCGGGTCGAAAACAAATACGACTTGGCGGGCGCCCTTAAGGGCCACCCTACCTGAACCATTTTTTTCAAACAATAAAATAAAATAAATAAATAAATAAAACAAATCCGGTGAACCCTTAGGGCAGACCGGTTTCAATGGGTTCGGGTAGACCCTGACAGAAACGGGCTCAAATAATTTATTTTTTGATTAATTAATTAATTAATTAAAATACAAATTTTATTAAAAAAAATTAACAATAATCAAATTTAATTAAAAAAATGTAAAATTTTTACTAAATAAATTATTTTTTTTCTACGTAAAAGGTTTAAAATAGGATTTGAATAAAATAAAGAAGTGAGGTGGGCTATTTATAGGCATTAAATGTGGAGATTTTTTGGTTTGCAAACAATTTGGGACAAATGAATATTCAATCTTAACCATTCTTTTAAATTTAGATTAAATCTTAGATGTTTATCTTTAAAAATCATAAACTCTAAACCTTCAAACCTAAACCTAAATTTTAAACCCTAAAACATAAACATATATAAATATATAAACTTAAAATCTTTAAATAACTTATATACTTATATAAGTTTATATAACCTAAATCCAAATCCTAAATCCTAAAATTATATAAATACATAAACTTAAAAATATTATATTAACTTTAAAACTTTATATGCTTAACAAAAATCTTTTAAACTTTATATAAATTATAAACTTATAAACTTTATATAAACTTAAAATCATTATATAACTTATAAACTTTAGTTTTTAAATTAATATAAAGTTTGTAAGTTTTTAAGTTATACAAAGTTTTTAAGTTTATATAAAGTTGAAAATTAAATCCTAAATTCTAACTCAAAACCTTAACCCTAAACTTTAACCCTAAAATTATATAAATATTTACATTTAAAAACTTTATATAAAATTTTAAACTTTATATAATTTATAAACTTATAACTTTATATGACTTATAAACATTACATAATCTTAAATTCGTTATATAACTTATAAATTTTATATAACCTTGAATTCTTTATATAACTTATAAACTCATAAACTTTGTATAAACTTAAAATCTTTATACAACTTATAAAATTATACAAACTTTTAAACTTTATATAACTTATAAAATTTATTACAATAAATTTGTAAGCTTATAACATATATATATGTTTCTAAATTTTTTATATAACTTTATGAATTGTATAATTTAAAAATTTACAAAAATCATAATTTTTTAATTAATTTATAAATTAATATATAAACATATGTAACTTATAAAGTAATAAACCTAACAACACTAGCAATTGTTATATAAAAAATATTTTAAATAATTATGTTTTTTGTATTTGAAAAAATAACAAAATAATAAAAAAAAAGTAAAAAAAACAACACGACCCAGAGGGTCAACCGTGTTGGAACCGTATTGGAATCGTATTAATCCCGCCAAAAAATCGGAGAGTGGCATAGTGGGTGGCACAGAGGGTCGACCGCGACATAAAGAGTTGGGCCAGTTAATTGGGGGGTTGATTAACCGGCCTCGAAGGGCTTGAGTCCGGTTCCAGATTTTCTGCACCTGGATCCGGCGGGTCGTGGCGGGCCGGGAAGCTGATCAATGACACCAAATCAGGCTGCTCATCACCTATAAATTTGACTAAGTGTAGCTCAGCAAATAACACAAATGGGAAAGGTGGACTTCGATGCAGCAAAATACGTGGTGGACAATTATGATCATGATCATAACAATTGTGCCCATGTTTGCCTACGGTAAATATGGGAAATGAAGGTTTTTTGGTTTATCGTGTAGGCTAATTGGTATATTTTTATTTAAAGTCAGTTGTTAGCGTAATTTGGAAAGGGCTAAGCTTGATCACTATACTTATTTTTTTTCCTCGTGGAAATGTATAACTGTATTTAGTTCTTTAACTGTTATCAGATATAGAACTGGGGAAGTAAAACACATATTTGGCTTACTGATTGCAGATTTCCCATTAGTGTTAGAACAATTAGGATCATGATCATGACAATTTCCACTATGAAGAATTGCACGTACTACATGATGAATTGTTGTAATCTCTTTCTTGCATAGTTATCAAACCCATCACTGCATAGAGTCATGAGCCCTATGCATTTTGGTGCTTGTTTGTTCAAGCAAGGAAATCCAAAAGTACAAGCCTAAAAAAAATAGGAATCCTGGAACCAAGGCAACTAGTACTTATGCATGGGCCTAATGATGCAAGCATTTTTGTATAACATTCTTCTCATGTGGATAAAAGAAAGATGTGTTGGGTCTCGTAGCCAAACTTTTGCACCCTAGTGTCTGTTGTGCTAGTTAGTGACCTAGAGTATTGTGCTCTTGTTAGTTCCATGTATACTGAATGATGAAAAATCATTTTGTTTATTGAGTTTTGTATATATATATATATTATAGATTATTTGGGTTGATGAGTAGAATTGTGAAACTTTATAATTTAATCAAAACTCTAAATTAGTCCCTAGTCTTAAAAGTCATTAGTAAGGGAACACCTAGATAACTATATCGACTACCATGTGGATTAATGCATGATCATATTTCACAGATCATTGATACGAGGTATCTGTTTAATAGCATGAAATATGAGTGTACGGGGTACATGGATATTGGATTCCACCTATATTGACTTGCTGGATGGATTGTGTTTTGTGTCATCGGCGAAGTCATATAGTATTAATTCAGTTATCTGAGATATACATAATTCTAGGTGATGAATGTGTATTACGGGGGGTTATCAAACGCCTCCTATGACCGAGGGGTTATAAAGGTAAGTTTCCCGAATATGCACGATTCATGCTAGTAGGTATGGAATATCAAGATGATACTTTTGTCCATCTCATATTGGATGAGATTATTAGTATCATTGGGCCCCTTGATGACGTAATAATTGTTACGCATGCATTTGTGATTATGAGACAGTCACATATTAACAATTATTTACTGAAATATCATGAAAGTGATTAATGGTCAAGGATGACACATTCCTACGGTTGACATTAATTATTGGATATTAAGTGATGAAAGAGTTAATAGGATTTATAGGATCACAATGTATCTATATTAAATCGGATCATAATATATTGCTAGATGCCGCTTATGATAGTACTGATTTAGATATGGATCCTACTGGGTCGCTCTATCTGGCGAACTGAAGAATTAATAAATAATTATATGGGACATAATTGGTGAATTTTACGGACGAGAGCTAATTGAGTTTCAGTGGGACTTGAACTCAAATAAATTGTAATTTAATGTAATTGGGCTTAATGGGATTAAACCCAACTAGGTATTTTGCAGTTGGGATTGAATTTAATTCGAGCCCAATTATTTGAGTCTCAAATGGGCTTTGAGCCCAAATGAGATAAGATATCTCTTGCAAAATCGAGTCGATTGAATAGATGAGAATTTACGCTTCTTACTTTCATGGAAAACTTTCGACCGACCGACTGATTTATCGCCATGAACTTTTCTGACGCTGTGGTCGCTGGAATTAAGTCGTCGTGGTCTATAAGCCCCTTCACTAGCCAGGGATTGAACGTGGGAGCGAGTTGCCTAACTTGGGGCTGCCGTGATTCACAAATATACGGGTCTGTCGATTTTGCACGGGTTCTTCGAATTTCTGGCCAAATTCGAGGTAAGTTGGCTTCCTCTTGCTCAAGACCTGGATTAAATACGGTTTAATGGCTCGATTTCACTTTGGTTCCGGATTTGATAGTTTCCAAAAAAATTTCAAAATTGAGCTTAGGTCCTACAAATGTTATAAGAGCGAGGTTTCACGTTTAATTCATGTTTTTTGGGATTGGATTTCATGAATTTGAGTTGAAATTGTGAAAAATCGAGAAACCCGAATGTGTCTCATGAACCCTAGTTTCGGGATTTTGTTGTTAATTCGAATTGGATCAATTAGCGGGTTAATTATGTAATTGGATTGTAGAATTACACAATTCCGTAGTTAATTGAGTTTGAATTTGACAAAATCAATAATCCAAGAACCCTAGATTTATGGGTTTTTTATTTTTTCTTGATTTGATTAAATTACGTGTTGAATTATGAAATCGGATCATGGAATTGCAATATGGTGTGCTCAATTGCAACTTTAATCCATTAATTTGAAAAGCCCCAAATTCGAAATTCAGAATTGTCAAATTTTGCCTAATTTGATCTAATTGAGTTGAATTAGTGATTACTTAGTTCAATTAAAGTTATGGGATAGCTTAATTGATAGTTAATTGCATGATTTTGTGAAAATGCCAAATTTGAAATTTCATGTGATGTAATTTTGAAATTAGGCCTTATAAAATGCAATTAAGTGTTTATGTGTTTAAATTGATTATTGAATTTGGTGTTTGGATATTCAATTAAATTGAAATACGTGAATTCGATTTATTGACTCGTTATTTCAAGTCAATATGAATTTATTATATTTAATTTGCAAAATTGAGTTATAATAAACTGCATAGCATATTAGACTATGCTAACTCGGTTTTGCAGAATGTTTAGTAGTATGACATAATTATTTAGATTATGACATACATCTGTAATTTGGCATGCTGAACCTTTATTAATTTATGACGATATGTTATGCCATTTATTAATTCATGGCAACGTGTTATGCCATCGCTTTCAATTGGCAACCTGTTTGTGCCAATATTTGAGCCTCCTCTGCCGGATAATTAGTTTGTTAGTTTGAGATCATGGGATGAAGTCTCGAAGCGGCATCCAACTGCTCGTGGAGTTGATTCGGCCTCGTAGATGACATTTTAAGATTGAAGATGTCATATTTCTCAACAGAAATAATTGCATTGGATGTGATTATTTCTTTATACATTTATTTATTTATTTAAATGCTTTGTTCGTGCCTTTGGCTGTTAATACGAATTAAATTGTATTCAAAGCGCGAATTGTGCCAAAAGAGAAACAAATTAGGACGTAATGCACTTCATATTCTATCCTCTTGAAATTACTTGAATAGTGTTGACTTGATCCTACTTTGTTGAGGTGTTCAATATATCTGTTAGTGTTACGTCCTAAGGCCAATCACCTTAGGCCTATGTATTGACACTTTAATGTTGTATATATGATTGTAGCAACCTTCACTACTTGT
>JAOWBN010047177.1:0-21331 GCA_028565015.1 Pinguicula moranensis
TTTGAATTGTATTGTATCACCCTATTTCTTTCTCATTTATAGAGTTTTTGAATGATTATATATTTATATTAAATGCCGGCAATAGCCAATAACGTGAAAGACTTAATTGATGGGCATTTTGCATTAATGGAAATATCAAAAAATGCATAATGCATTTGTTGATGGGAAAGTTTGCGGAATTAGCGGAATTCTACTACCGTTACCGTTACGATAGCGGAATACCGGTAACGGAATAGCGGATAGTGGTAACGATAATGGAACCGAAACCTCCATCTGCTATCTTAGCGGTAATGGTAATGGATGAGGCTATTCCGTTACCGCTATTACCGTTATCCATCCCTAGAAGTTTGCATATGTTGCAAACTTGGACATTGGTGAAGAATAATGAAAACAAAATAGGGATAGAGAAGAAGATAAAAACATGAAACATATCAGCAAAGGAATAGAAAGGATAAGAGATGAAGAAAAAGAGAAGAAAATTAACAAAAAAAAGGAAGGACGAGGGTGAATGACAGTTAAACCAAGTAGCAAGCTCTGAAAACATAAGAAGGTATGAAAAGATGAATCTGTAACTTGATATTGAAGAAGAAGAAGAATGGATGTTTTTCTTTACATTTTTCCATGACTTGTTTCCATGGCTGTATGTGTATATATAAACATAGCTATACAAACCAACGGTCAACTACACTGTTCATTAAGATGTGCGTACTGTGTGGTAGTGACTTGATTGATTGATTGGTGGCTTATCCTTTATGCCTTGAATCGTGTGAGATGGAGACTACTTCACAATATTTAAAATATTGATAGTTCTCACGAGGTCGGCCAATTGCTTACTTCAGCAAAAAACTAAGTGGGGTGGCCCTGAACTACCCAACTTATGACAAGGAGTTGTATGCACTAGTGTGCGGTTTAACATGGAATAGTCCAAACTAGTCACTACACCTATTGTTGCATACTTTGCACTGTCCAAGGCACAATGTCCCAAAACTGATTGTGAAACAATAAAAACAAAGAGTATCCCTTACACTAGTATAGTAAGGTCAATCATGTATATGGTGAGCAATACAACATCTGACCTAGCTTATGCTATCTCACAACTTAACAGGTTTATGAGTAATCCTGGTGAAGAACATTGAGCATCTCTTAAGTGGACATAATAGATATCAAGGTATTTATAGAGGAATAGGGGTGCAGTGTCTAATGATTCTTTTTAACACTATTCTATAGATGGGAAAGATGCTATATGACTGGAGAAGTAGCGTAGTATTATCGCTCTATAAGAACAAGCTAGACGTGCAACAATGTAGAAATTACCGTGCTATTAAGCTCTTGAGCCATACTATGAAATTGTGGGAGAGAATTATTGAACGTAGACTACGGAGAGAAGCACACGTGAAAGAGAGCCAATTTGGGTTTATGCTCAGGAGGTCGACGATGGAAGCAATCCATCTTCTAAGACGACTTATGGAGATATTGAGAACATAAATGGAGTCTTCATATGGCTTTTATAGACTTAGAAAAGACGTATGAATCTATACCGAGAGAGGTTATTTGGGAATGTTTAGAAAAACAAGAAGATGCAACATATGTATGTGAGGGCTATAAAGGACATGTATGATAGCGCGAAGACGAGTGTGCGAACTCCAGTTGGGCGGAGTATTTTCCAATGGATATAGGATTGCACCAAGGTTCGGCACTGAGTCCGTTCTCTTTTGCGGTGATTATGGATGTACTTTCTCGGGACATACAAGATGAAGTACCATGGTGTATGTTGTTTGCAGATGAAATTTAGTGACAGAGACGGAGGAGGATGTTACTGCTAAGTTGGAGCATTGGAGAGTGACATTAGAGGCCAAAAGACTACGCTTGAGTCACTCGAAAACTGAGTATATGGCGTGCAATTTCGTGAATGAGGAAGGTGAAACGGAAGTTAGGATTACGGACCAAGTACTATCATAAAATGATAGTTTCAAATATCTAGGATCTTTCATTCAAAAGGATGTTAGTGTTGACTGTGATGTTATCCATCGCATCAACGTCGAATGGATGAAATGAAGATCGGCTACTAGAGTGTTATGCGATAAGAAATTCCCATTAAAATTGAAGGTGAAATTTTATAGGACGGTTATAAGACTGGCCATGCTCTATGTGTCAGAGTGTTGGGCTATGAGACTGTCACATGAGCAGAAATTTGAAGTGACGGAGATGGGAATATTAAGATGGATGTGTGGGTGTACAATGTTAGATAAGATCCTGAATGAAATCTTTAGGAATACACTAGGGGCCCGTTTACTAGCAGAATTATGCATCATTATGATAGAATTCGAGCGCAATTCTATGTTTACTATACACACACTAAACAAAGCGGGTCGTAGAATTCAATTCCATGACACGCAAGATTTTTAAAAAATCATGGGATTAGTCCCCAAAAAATAATTCCCTCAAAAAGGTGGAATTGATTTCTATCCCATCAATCCTACCATTTTTCCTCCTCCTTTACCCTTTCTCCCATCCACTTCTCCACGGTCCCAAAAATCTTTGTTCGTCTGAATGAGAGGATCTCCACATCTTCTCACAGCTATCCACCCGTAATGTCATCTAGAGGATAACAATTCCATATTCTGGTGCCTTTGCTGTTATCAAACACAGGCTCAAGCATATTTACGAAAGTGTGGACTCTTCCACCGATGAATAGTCTGGTGTCCCAGTCTTGAAAGTGCATGACCGCGTGACAATCAAACAAGAGTCTGCGAACCACGTTTCCCTGCTGTGGACAGCTAATCCCATAAGCGACATGGTCTCAGACTCTGTGGTGGCTCTGGTTCTTAATGCTAGCAGAGAACTCCCTAAGGTTGTGGTTGAGCCAGACAACGAACCAAACTCTGAGGAAGAAGCCAAGAAAGCTGGCAAGATCAATCATGCCCTGTTCGTCTCTTTGTTCGGAGATCATTCAACGTGGATGGAATTGTCGCGCATCTTGACAGAAAGAGCGGAGAAGTGGATAGCGAGAACGAAGGCCTGAGAGAACGGGTGAAGACGGCATTCAGAAGAATCCTCAGTGCCATAAAACCTATTTTAAAAAAATAGATAGTACAATTCTCATTCTCGAATTTTTTTAGTAAACCTATAATTGCTTTTTTTTGGCTCAATTCCACCTCCAGACCAATCCCACCATTTGGTGTGTAATTCAAATATCAATCCACAGTTAATTCCCAGAATGGGATTGTTAGTAAACGGCCCCTAGGTATAACATCTATCAATACAAAGTTAAGGGAGGGAAGATTGAGAAGGATTGGACATGTATGCAGAAGGCGTGTCAATGAGCCCACCAGGAGAGTTGAAAGGCTCCAAGTTGAAGGAAGGCGGGAGAGGGAGACCTAGGAGGACGTGGGAGGTGAAAATTCGATTAGAGTAAGGGAGATTAGACCTCTCTGAGAAGATGACTTCTGATAGGACGAGTTGGAGACATCTTATTACGGTTAGAGATGTATAGAGAGATAGCGGGCAGGTGTGTATGCATACTTTATTTTGGGCAGGCGGAGATAAGTAGGATATAATAAAGGGTTAAGCTATATTGATTTTTTTTTTTTATCTATTTATGTATTTATTTGTTTATCTATGAAGTTATTTATCTACGTATTTATTTTGTGTTGTTACTTTTTATTTTTTATATTTATTTATTTTATTTATTTATATATTTTATTTTATTTTTTTGGCCGCTTTGATCTACGAGTTGGTGGTCTCTGAGGAAACAGTCTCCTTATCTCTTTGGAGGTAAGCGTATGACTGCGTGCATCTCACCCTTCCAGACCCTTCCTAATGGTGGGATTTCCTAGGTATATTTGGTTTGGTTTGGTTTGATTTGGTATTTATAGAGGAAGACTTATGCACTTGTCCATACAAGTGTCATGGATGTTGCTCAATTTTTAATTTTGTCCATACAAGTACCTAAAGTTAAAACTCATAGTTTTTATGGCTCATGGTTTTAACCCATGATTTTGCATGACTCACCACAAAGTCATGATATACATCTCTTGTATATCTTCTCACCATAAACCCTTGCATGTAGAGAATTCCCATTATATAAGTGATAGTGGATGTAACACTAAGTTTAGTATCAACACATGGAACCCCTTGCATGTTAGCCCCTTAAGTATCCAATACTTAAAGTTTGATTCCCTATCATTTATCTTGATGCAATTAGATCCATCAACAATTGATGTTAATGTGTATGACCTTATAGGTTGTTAATAACTCGACAGTGAACCATGAATAATCATGATCCTCAAGTATTAGTATAGAAACTCCTTTCTAATTAATCTTATGCTTTGATCAAAGACTTCTACTCATGATTTCTTACAAGCGGCCATACGATATCTCTCCTATACTTCATTGATCATTCACAATTCTTTCATACTTCATATCACTCTCAATACCTATCTATCTTTAAGTACCATTAACATACCATGTTGATCTCAAGTCTAAGGATCACTTACACCTACCATTCTTTAGAGAATTTACCATTGACAATATGACAATCTCTCTTCGGGTCAATCCGATTTACTGGTCAACTACGAGCATCTATGTTCTAACTTAGGCGTCTCTATACCATAGTCGATAAAATCAACTACACCCTTCAAAAGGAAGCGGCTTAGAACATACTAATCTGTTCGTATTAGTAATGCCCTTTCTTACTAATTATGGTTGTGAATATAGGTATCCATTTGGGCTGGGCTAAACGGCTCTGGCCTGGCCTGCCCACCAAAAATAGAAAATGGGCCAGCCAACCCCGTTTAAATATGAGTGGGGTTAGCCCGACCCGTATAGCATGATGGGATGGCATAGCCTTTTTTCCTGCCTGGTTGGGTTCAAATTCCAGTTCTTTTTTCAATTTTTTTGGGACAATATTTTGTTAAAAAAATAATAATAATAATAAAATGGGTCGGGTCGGGTGATGCCATGAGGACTCGTGTCGGATTGGGCCTGTCCCATTTACAAAATATGCCCAGCCCAACCCGGAAAAAAATTGGACGGGCCAGGGTACAAAACCCAGCCCTCTAGCCCGCGAAAAATGGGTCGGGTTAGTTTACCTTGCCCGTTTGCTGACCTCTAGTTATAGATGCTTAGTATTAATAACTTTATTAAAGTAGCCTCAACATCACAACTCATTGTGATCTACTTTAGGTTATTAATATTAGAGTTCTATTATTTATTATATAATAATCAAATAATAATGAATGATAAATATCAATATGCATTAATATAAATGTATCATAACAAGGCTATAAATTAATTGGTCTTAAGGCACAATACTCTATTTCCATATCTTACGAAATAGAGTATTCGCACATCTTCAAGATCATAAAGGAAAAACTTCTCATTCAAACCTCAGTAGCGACGAGGAAATATCAATATCTACATCAGAATAGTTATTCGGAAAAGCTTTCTTGGGAGGCTCACTTTCAAAATGCCAATTCCAAGATTCAGGTGCAAAGATACAGCACTCCCATCATAAGTGTGTGGAACCCCAACTGACTTAAAGAACTCATTCGTCATCTCTTCATTATTCTCAAAAAAATCTATTATTTTTAGTTAAATTGTTTAAATAAAAATGCCAAATTGGCTGCACAATACAGTAAAAATTAGTTCGGTACCCCATGCCCACAACATGCGAACAAAGGGGGTGTGAATTAGGGAGTGTCTACTCTTGCCGTGTTATAGAGCTAAAATTCCTGATATCTGGGCTTGTTCCTTGTATGATCCGCTGCTTCCTAGAAAGGTTACAGGGAAAATGTTTAAACTAGAGTATTGACTCGTGAGAAGGGCAGTGTACCTTCCTTGGTTCCTGGAAAGACATAATGTGGTGAGCTAGCATATCCAAGCCCAATTCCAGTGTTTACGAGAATAGGCCCATGCCTTGTCTCAGAATTGAAATCAATTTGGGGTTCTTTTTCAGAAGGCCCATCAACAAAGTCTTGGCCCATGATTTCAGAACCCAATTCTCCCTTTTGCATCATTCCAAGTAGGGGTGCTTAAATGGAAGTCGAAAATCGGAAATTATGAAAATGGAATTCAATTTTCATTTTTGAACTTATTCCGAACGAAATGGAAATAGGCGACCGGAAATGAAAATTTCCAATTCCATTCTCTAAGTCGAAAATGAAAATAGAAATGGAAATGAAAATGGAAATATAACTTAATCGCATGTTTATTAATTCTCACGCATTTTTATTATTTCTCATTCTCACTTCTGAATATTGATTACTTTTGCAATTTTGATTATTAATGTTTGAGTTGTTTGATGTTCAAACATGTTTGTGGATTTGGAGTCCAAATTTTGGGCAGTGAAACGAATTTCAGTACACCATAATATGGATTTGTGCAGTTGGTTGAATAACAAAAAAGATCTAATAGAATTTGTAAATTTTATTTAAACTTACACAATTAAAAACAAAGCTATAACTTCTCCAAAAGCATTTCTGGATAAAAATAGAGAACAAAATGACCGAATTTCATCAAATCGGAAATGGAAATGGAAATTTCCATTTCCGATTTCAAATTCTTAATCGGAATCAGAAATTTTTGTTCCATTTTCGATTTTTGGTTTTCGATTCCCAAACAAAATCGGAAATTGGGCATATCGAAATGGAAATGGAAGAGAATTCCATTTTCGATTTGAGTTCGGAACGGAAATGGAAATGGCCATTTCCATTCCGAATTTCCGAATAAGCACCCCTAATTCCAGGCAGCGAGTTCTTCCATGCCACCTTAGAAAGTTCATTCGTCCCCCTCCATCTCTGATTTCTCGAGCGGCACAACCGTCTCTTCATCTTCTCCCTTGAACAGCAACCACCCCTTTTCATTCTCTTGGTCTACGGCGCCCAGCAGGTAAGAGAATGTTGTCCCCTCTCAATTTCCTCTCTTGTTTCTGTCACCTTTCATCTTCGCCATCCTCTGTTCTAAGCTGAGCTCAGACTCTGTCTGTGTAAGAAGCGGGAATCCTATCGCGCAAAATAGTCCTATCGGACCACCATCTCCGCGGTCCGATCGTTCCATCATCTCCGATGTCCTATCGTTCCACCACTGTCCCCACTGAGGCAGCCTCCGAACAATTCCTTCTGAAGTCGTTCTCCGTCCAGCCGCGTTTCACCTGTCGCTCCCCTCTTCCACCACAAAAAGACGTACAAGATTACCCTCTATCTCTATTTCCACCACCGAAGAGATACGGTCCGGCGCCTCCAAGACCACGAGCACCGAATCGAACAACAAGTTTGTTTGGTCCTCCGTATGTGCCTCCACCTTGACGTTGCACCCAAATTGGTCCGCCACCAACATGAAGAAATGCTCCTCCAAACAATGGAGGGGGTACCAAATATCCTGAGCCAAATCACTCGGCCACAACTTTTGTTAGTCCGCCCATCCCGGTCCTGCAATTTGTTGATTCCGACACCTATCCACGACACTTCGTCCTCAAGCAGTTGCATGTTCAGCAATTCTAATTTGAGGTAAATTAGCACATCGCCACATTCTAGCGGGACCACCATAACTTCCTTGTAATCGGCCTTGTTAAGGAGTGCTTCGGTCAATGTTGGGGTCGTCTGGTTACTGAGGTCTCCTACTAAGCACCATTGAAGTCAAAAGGATTCCTCTTTTGGGGTGAAAACTATAGCCGAATTGGAGTCGTTGCAAGCTTACCGGAGTGCGCCAACTTCATGGATCTCTCCTTTCCCGTACCTTCGATCGACGAAACTAGATTGTTTTGCACCAAGACCACTCATAGCTGGTAAGTGCCTACTCTTAGTCCATTTAATTGTTTCGCGAGCAACATGGTTTCTTTGGATGGGATGAAGCGTACAAACCTGTGTCTTCTTCCTTCTCGATTTGTATTGTTTGGAATATGAATATCCCTCATTCCTCCGTATTTATTGAAGAATATCTTCATTTTAGGTCTAGTACATGATTCAGAGAGGTTAGTGATGAGGTACGACACTATTTCCGCTCTCAAGCAAGTGAATTATGGATTCAGGGCCGATTGATTTGGATGAACTCCTCTGGCCACCGTCAGCCATTCCTCCTCCGTTGACTCCTCAGGTTCAGGCTCCTCAGCACAATCCATTTGGAAAATAAGAGGCTCAGGATCCTTGACTTCAATTGAAACACCCTCGGGCCTCTGCCTTGAAAAATCAGATAATGCCACCAAAGAAACATATTCCTCAATGTACTCTTTGTTAGACTGTACCATCTCACTAGGCCTGATTAGAAAGTTTGACATGAAAAATAAAGTATATGACTTGCGGGACTATCCTCCAGGATTATGATCAAGAAATAATGGAGCTTGAACACAGGCAGCACATAGGAGAAAGTATATCCCATATAATTAAGAATCTTGCATCTTCACCAAATACAACCGGACATAGGACTCACAACCATGCCAAAGTGTAGATAATGAATGATCAGACAACATAAGCAAAAGGTCTAGTATTGAACAACCAAAAAAATGGTCTAGTATTGTCCAATCATACAACTGACATATAATATGCTCAAATCTCATCATACAAACAACTGAAAAATTGAGTTAAATCAAATTGCCAACTAGTTTGCGTTTTCGGCAGATAGGAAGTTTCTTGGCATTATATCAACCAAGACACTCTAAATGTTTAGTAGCCATGGAATCCTAATAAATAGTTACAAGGAAATCATTCCATAAAGGAGCACTTAAATGGAAAATGCAGCACCAGATATATCAGAAGTTAACAGAAATTGTGCTCGCAACTCCCTGTCAAACTTTCATTTCTTTGATAAAATGAGACCAAATGAACTTTGGTACCATTGGGTTTTGTGCCTTCTAGATTATAAAATCCGCAACGTGCAAAATACATGTACAAAAATTAAATAACAAGAGATAATAAGACCGCAAGTGAAATTTATATGGAAAAAGTAGCATGTTTGGACAACTCAATAAAATAAGTAATTTTCAGGGTTAGGGGGCCACGTTTTGGGACCGAGTTCTACCTTGCCAGAATTTCACTTATCTTCCCAATGTCAATTATAGAAGAAGAATATTGAGATAATTTCTATGCCACTTTCTCCAAAAAAAAAAGGATCGCTCTTGGCGCTGTAGGATCCCTTAATCCGAAGTTGGTGACAAGAATCTCTTTTATAAAGATTTCTCCTATTTTCTATCCTTTTTCTCCCCGTTCCTCTTCGTTGATGGAAGGTCCTATTTAGAGGGAGATGGTGAAACCGTTGCATTCTTTTAATTGGTGGATGATGGCACTTGTCCTTCTATTTGTCAAATTCTTGAGAGATTTCAAAAGGTGATTGCCATATGGTTGGGTGAGGTGTTGTATCTTATTGTATAGTTTTCCACATGCTCAAATGAAGTGGTTTAATCTCATTGGTGGTGCAAGAGGTGGGATTTCCTTGGTTGGGCTTGTTTTTTCCGTCTTGGGCCTCGATGAAGATGGGCTTAGGGATTGTGCATCTGGACTGTGCGGCCGACCCGTGCTTAGGTGAGAGCCTCGGTGGGTTTCTTCTCGTAATGGGATCAATGTTTGACTGTGGGCTTCAGCGTCCAGTCGTGGGTAAGTGGTTGTGGGTTGTGGTGCGTTTTGGGCAACCCCATCATCATTCCCCCCTCCCGAAACATCAGATTTTCTGTAAGAAAATCTATTCTTTTTGGCTCCTCCAGGTGGCGCTTTTCATCAGGTGTCTCTTCCCCTTCTTGCGTCGAGAAGGTTCTTTCCTTTATTTAAATCCTTGGGTGTGGCAGTCAACATTCTTGGGGGTCTATTGTCATTGGTTATTTTACTTACAAGAAATGGACAGTGAGTGTGGCTCTTTGGTTTCTCTATTTTTCTTCTAGTTTTTCTTCAATTATTCTCTAGTTTTCATAGTTTCTGGTCTCGGCAAGGGCTAATTCATCTTCTAGTGTCTTTTTTGCAAGTGAGAACTCGCTGATTTATGGTCATTTCCAAGTTGTAGTGGAGTGGCTCCATTCGAGTCTAGCGGTGACGTTGGAGTGGCTCGCAGAGGTCATCAGTGATCTAATGTTTGTCTGGCATGGAGGAAACTGGGTGCATGTGGGGGCCTGTGGGGGTGAATATTAATTTCTTTGGGAGCATTGTAAGCGGGAAGCTTTAACATGGATGGAGAATTGCTACGCTAAGATGGAGTCTTCTCGGATTGCACATGCAGCAGCTTTGGGTCGCTTATGTGATGCATAAAATCGCATGAACCACTAAATCTCTTGAATGGAGGCGGTTGCGGCTTATATTCAGTATCTGGAAGGTTCAGTTTCTTGTTTGTCGCATCAGATTGACCATTTGAAGTCTCTTTATACCGATGCAACTCAAGGTCTCAGTCAGACTCAATCGCTCATGTATTCTTCGGGTCAATCTTGGCAGTAGGCACATGGTGAGGTATTTTTGCAGCGCTTTCAAAGTTTTGCGTCCTTTCATCGCCCGGTGTCGTGTCGTGCATTGGAAGCATTCCTGGCTTATGATTTGGGGGAGCTAATTCAGGGGTGTTCTTCTGTAGAGGATGAATTTTCCCGTTTGATGTAGTGGCTTGATTTTCCTTTTTTTTGCTGTAATTTAGTCGTTCTTGAGGATCTTTATTTTTCCCATGTTTCCTCTTGTAATGGCTTGGCTAAGTACTAACTAACACCTTAGATTATGTAATGGTACTTCCATACCTGTTTTCAGACAATGGATCTTCTGCTTCTCCTGTTTTTGTTTTGTTTTGTCATACTTTTTCATTGTTGCGATGTCCAGTTTCTGGATTTCCCTGGCTATTTTTTGTTCTTGAATCTGCTCTTTGTTGGGGCATTGTTGCATGTTTTGGTGTTTGATTTTCCTGGTAGCTTTGTTTCTAAGTGTGCAGGAGGTTAGATGACTTTGGGTTTCTCAAGGTTTCATGACTTCTCCTGCGCCTTTCTGCTCATGTGCTGGGAGCTCTGTTCATCGGAATTTTTCTTTTTGTCCATTAGTATCTTCTACGGATGGAGGGAGAAATTCTACCACGAATCCATTGGAGCTCCATTTAAGTCCAGATCCACAATGTTTATGTTTCTATCATAGATCTGGGTTTTATAGTTGGTCGCGATTTTCTGCCAGTCATTTTACATTTGGTCGGTGCATGGATTATGGACCTTAGTGGGCTGGGCCTTTCATTCAATTATGGCGAGAACGTTTTTTTGGGCACGTTTTGCGTTGTGGCAAGAACGTCTTTTTTGGCGCATTTTTTCGTTGTGGAGAAAATGTCTTGGTTTTATTTTACCTGAAATTTTTTCAGGTAATCTTGATTCCAGGAGTGGATTAGGGTTGTTCTTCCATAGTTGTTAATTTGCATGCGCTTATTGAGGCAATAAAGGGCCTTCCTAGGTTGGAGTTTTCTCTGCTCATGAGGTGTCATGACCTCTTTTAGGATGACATCTCCTTCTTGCATTTCTTCTTTTCCCCTTCTTTGTGTGCGGTTGTTCCGGAATCGGAATTCATGCCTTGTCAATTTTTGTCGGGCTTTATCTTTGATTTCTTCTAAGAGTTCTAAATCCGTGAAGCAATTCTTTTGATTTTCTCAGGGGTTATAATAGGTAACTCGATAGGCTTTGTAGCTTAAATCAATGATTGAGACAGCCCCAGATCCATACGTTAGGGTGAAAGAGGTATTTCCCGTAGAACTGGTGGTTGTGGTCCGGTAGAACCACGGGATGCCAGGTAGTTCTTCTTCTTAATTTCCCTTTCGATCGAACACTTTCTTTTTGAGTCCTAGCTATATAATCTTATTTAGAGCTTCCACCTGCCTGTTGGGTTGGGATGGTACGCAAATGTAAATCTATGTTGGATCTGCAAGATTCTGCACCTTTCAGTGACTTTTGCCCCTCAAAATTGTGTTTCGTTGTTTGAGATTAATACTGTTGGGGCTCTAAATCGGCAAACTATATTTCTTCAAAGGAAGCGGATAATTTCCTTTTCCATAATTTTGGCCACTGCCTTGGCCTCGGCCTCGGCCCATTTGGTGAAGTATTCAACGACAATAATGATAAAGCGTCATTTCCGTAGAGTAGGAGGGAGAGTTCCAATTATATCTATCCCCCATGTATCAAATGGACAAGTTGTGGATACTTTGGTCATGGGAGTGTTGGGGTGAGACGACCAGTTTCCATGTCTCTAACATTTTTCGCATTGGCGTACATAACTGGGTTTGTCGTGTAGCATGATGGGTTAGTAGAAGCTGTGGACGTGGATTTGGTGACTAGGGCTCGCCCTCCGATATGACTTGCTCCTTCACCTTCGTGTACCTCTTCTATCAATGGTTGTATGTGTGGAGGAGCGATACATCGAAGGAAGGGTCCTTCGAAACTTTGTTTATATAATTTATCATCTATGAAAGTGAATCTAAAGGCCCTGGCCCGTATTTGGCGGGCTTCCATTTTGTCAGAAGGTAATATTCCTTCTGTCATATATTGGATTAGTGGGATTGCCCAATTGGCCTAGTCGAGCGTCATGACATTTTTCTCTAAGGATGGCTCTTGTGTGGAGGAGCGATACATCGAATGAAGGGTCCTTCGAAACTTTGTTTATATAATTTATCATCTATGAGAGTAAATCTAGAGGCTCTGGCCCGTATTTGGCGGGCTTCCATTTTGTCAGAAGGTAATGTTCCTTCCGTCATATATTGGAGTAGTGGGGTTGCCCAATTGGCCTAGTCGAGCGTCATGACAATTTTCTCTAAGGATGGCTCTGCAATTGCTTACTCCCTTTGGGTGAATACTTGTATTGTTTTGCATGTCCTTTGTTTTGAAGCGGGAGGCAAGTTTGGATAGGGCATCAGCACTAGTATTCTCCGTGTGCGGTACTTGGTTTAATTCAAAATGTGAGAACTTCTGAGCTTCATTGTTTCTTCGTGAGCCTCGTATGTCCCAGTGTATTGTTCAAACACTTGTTGAGAATCTATATAGGTAGTAATGTGTCTGATTCCTTGTTGCTCGGCCAACTTGAGCCCAAAGATTAGAGTTTCATATTCTGTGGTATTATTTGTGATAGGAAAATCTAGAAGTGCTGCAGTCTGGATTACTTCTTCTGCCTCTTCTTTTAATGCAATCCCATCTCTGCCTTGCAGGGAGGTGGCTGATCCATCTACAAGGAGTTTTTATGGTGTTTTGTTGGTAGGGGTCCGAGTGGTCTCTGCAATGAAGTCAGTAGGTACCTCTGCCTTTTGAGAGTTACGTGACTTGTAGGTAATATCATGCTCGATGAGTTCGACCACTCATTTTATTAAACGTCCGAAAGCATCTGGCCTTGTGAGGATTTTCCGCATGGGTTGATTGGTAAGGACGGTGATGGGGTGTGATTAGAAGTAAGGGTGTAGTCATTTTGCACCGTAATTAAAGCCAAGAAGAGTTTCTCAATCTCTAGGTATTTTGTTTTGGCTCCGTGTAATATTTTGCTGACATAGTAGGCAGGTTCGTGTGTATTGTTATCTTCTTTCGCAAGGACCGTACTTACTGATTCCTCTAATACTGCAAGGTCGAACAAGGTTTCCTATTGTTGTGGAATTGCTAAGATTTTATGAGAGTTTATATAATCCTTCAATCTTTCGAAAGCTTGTGAGCATTTCTCGGTCCACTCGAGATTTTTTCCTTTACGAATTGCTTTGAAGAATGAGAGGCCTTTCTCTCCAGGGCGTGAGATGAATTGCCCTAGGGAGGCCATCTTTCCTGCCAGAGATTGGACTTCTTTAAGGTTTTGGGGCAGGGACATGTTGAGTATAGTTGCAACTTTGTAGGATTGGCCTCAATTCCTTTTGCGGATACCATGTACCCTAAGAATTTTCCACTTTTAACGCCAAATGTGCATTTGATGGGGTTGATCTTCAGCTGATACTGGTGAATGATACCAAAGGCTTTGGTCAAGTGGGCTATGTAGTCATCAGCTTTCCTACTTTCCACTAGCATGTCATCTACATACGCCTCTATGGTATTGCCTATCTGCTTTCCAAATAGTTTGTTGATTATTCTTTGATATGTCGCGCCAATATTTTTTAAGTCTAAATGGCAGTACTTTGTAGCAATAAATGTCATCATCCATGATGAAAGTAGTTTTCAGTTTGTCTTTAGGTGCCAGGAATATCTAATGGTAGCCTTGGAACGCATCCATCATGCTGAATAGCTGACACTCGGCTGTGGAATTGACGATTTGGTCTATTGGTGGTAGGGGATATGAGTCTTTTGTGCAATATCTATTGTGGCCGGTGAAATCAATACATAGTCTCCTTTTTCCGCCTGGTTTTGGAACAACCACGACGTTGCAGAGCCAGTCTGAGTATTATACTTTCTCCACATAACCAGTCTAGAGAAGTTTCTGTACTTCTTCTTTAATAATTTTATTTCTTTTGGGGACAAAATGTCTCCTTTTTTGTTGTACTGGTTTTTTTCCAGGATTTATGTTGAGTTGATGGACTGCCACACTTGGATTAATCCAGGGGAAGTCTGCAAAAGTCCATGCTAATACATCTGCATGCCTTCTGAGACATTGTATGAGATTTGTTTCAAGTTCAAGGCTGAGCTCTGTGCCAATGGGAACAGTTCTATCAGGATTGTCTTCATGGAAAAGGATTTCCTTGAACTCAAGAGCGGTGATAGATTCGGGTTCCGAGATTTGAAACATCTTTGGGATTTTTTCATTGTTGTTTTGGTAGTTCTGTGGGGGACTTCTTTATTGCGGATGTACCCTATTCAAAGAGGTCTCGTAGCAGATACTGGCGATGCAGAGGCTGGCCGGATCTGTCCCATACCATGATCCGTTGGAAACTTCATTACCATGTGATAGGTAGAGATGACAGCTTTTAGTTTGAACAAGCTGGGACACCCTAAAATTACATTGTACGAGAACAACGTCTCCATGGCAAGATAAGTGACTAGGAGGGTTTTCTTCTGCTGCCCCTGGCCAAAAGTGGTGGGTAATTCTATAGTTCCAAAACCTTTAACCTCAGCACCCCCAAAGCCTTGTAAAGATATGGTAGTATTTTGTATAGTGGTAACATCTAATCCCATTCGCTGGTAGGCGTCCATGGATAAGATGTCTAAAGCACTCCCATGGTCGACAAAGACTCAGTCGAGGATGTATCTGTTGATATATGTGGAAATTATCATGGGGTGGCTGTGAGGTTGACAAGTTTGGAGATCGTCATCACTAAACTTAATGGGGATCTTAGCGTACTCTGGCCACTTGTTGAAATCTTCGATGTTTTCTTTTATGTGTGCTACTTGTTTCCTCATCCATATGTCCTCCTGTAATCATAGTGATCCGAGCTTTCTTCCCTTTTGGGTGATCTTCTTCTTCATCGTTGGTTCAAGGATAGGTGTTTCTTAGGGCGTAATTTTTGGGGTTGGATTGTACTCATTCATCAAGATATCCTTCACGATCTAGTCGCTCTAGTTCATCTTTTAAATTTTGACAATATTCCGTGGAGTGTCCATGATTTTTATGAAACTGACAGTGGTGCTCAGGATGCTTCCTATTATTACTTGGTTTCATTTCTTTGGGGGTCACTAAGAGTACACTTGGCCCAATGTCTCTTAGGATTCACTCTGGGGAACCCAAAATGTATGATATCCGATGTATTTCTGCCACTTAGGGGTTTCGTCAATTGTTTTGATGGTGGCGAAGGGTATCTTGTTCCTTCGCCTCTCCTCTGCCTGTCACGGCCTTCGGGGTGCCTGGGATTCTGGAGGAGTCTTTTATCCTCGTGGTAGTACTGACATTTCTTCTAAATGGATGTGCCTCCTACAAACGTCGCTCAATTTACCATGAGTGGATGGGGGATCATCAATCAAGGCTAATGCCAAAGGTCCATATTGGAGTCCGTGGAGTAACGCATTAATCTGCAAGGGGAGGGATAATTCAGGCCCTTGGTACATGCCTGGTTGAATCATTGTAGGTAGTCGCGCAGAGGTTCCTCAGGAATTTTTTGATAATTCGGTTTTAAATAGGGGTGAGTAAAATTATCGGCAGTAAATGGTATTACCGTTTGCCGCCGGTAAATGTTACCGTATTAGAGTAAATTACCAGTATTTTGGTAATACGGAATGGTAACGATTTTAATATTACATTACCGTTAAAAAATGGTACAATAATAGTATTTACCATTATCAAAACGGTAAAAAACATTTACCATTTTTTGTTTAAAAAAATGTCGTTAAACCAAAAATTTCTTATTCAGTTATTCTTTCGGATAAAACAATGAAAAAATTTCGAAAACTTTTCATTATTGTCTTTAACGTCTTATTGTCCTTACGTGAGGACGTCTTTCTCTTAGGGACTAGGGTTTACTGTTCATTGAACAGAAATTGAACTTGTTTATGTTGTTCATTACTTGATACTTTATGTGGTAATGTTAAATTGTTGGTACTTATTTAAACTTATTTATGGTGTTTATTGTTTAACCATGTTTTATCACATTTGTACGAATTACGGTGTTACTGGTTTTTTTAAAATTAATTATAAATAAAATAACAAAATTTAAATAAAATAATAATGCAATAAAATTTAAATAATCTTTAATGCTCTTTGAGCGAATAAGAAAAATATGTGTATAAATGGTTATCATAATTCATATTAGAAACATTAAAAATATAGCAAAAAATAAAATAAAATAATAGCGGTAATGATAAAATAGCATTACTGTACCGTTTACCGCAATACTGTAATAGTACCATTTTTTGGTACGATACGGTAATGAAAAAATATTATCGTTAAAAAAATAGTACTGTAACGATAATGGCATTACCGTTACCGTTTACCATTTGCTCACCCCTAGTTTTAAAAGGTGTTCAGGTGCACGATCTACTCGTTGTTGAGTTGTAAAAGTTTGGGAGAATTGAGTCATTAACTCATTGAAACTCCAGATGGATTCTTCGGGGAGAGATAGGAACCAGTCTTGGACGGCACCAGTTAGAGTCAAGATAAACACGTTGCAGGCAACCGATTCTGATATGGGTGTCATCTCTATGTATAGCGTGAAGGATTTAATGTATTGTCAGGGATCCATGTCACCGGAGTATTTGGGCAGGCGATCGATTGTGGTAGGCGTGAGGGTCATGACTTCTTGTTTGATGCTTTTGCAAGAGGCTTTGCTTAAGGTTACCAGGAGTTGAGAGGTGAGAGGTGTGAGGTGTGCGTGTCGAAGGACGAAGGTCTCAACCTCCGAAGTGGGTGAACATACTTTTGATTTCATTTTGGATTTTGTTTCTGAATTCTGACATTAAACATGCGAGATGGGCATCCGTAGTTGATGGCGGAGCAGACGACTCAGCGGCCGCGGGGGGTGGCAGATTTGGTCTCGATGAATAATTTCATATTTGGAATTGGTGTCGCCTCGCTCCATTAGTTACAGTGGATATTTTTGTATCGTATTTCCACAGACAACGCCAATCGGGTATGATTGGGTTTTGTACCTGCTAGATTATAAAAACCACAACGTGCTAAATAAATTTTCAAAAATTAAATAACAAGAGATAATGAAGACCGTGAGTGAAATTTATATGGAGAAAGTAGAATGTTTGGAGAAGTCAAAAAAATAAGTCATTTTCAGGGTTAGGGGCCATTTTGGGGCCGAGTTCTTCGTTGCCCAAATTTCACTTATCTTCCCTATGTCAATTATAGAAGAAGGATATTGAGAGAATTTCTTTGCCACTTTCTTCCAAAAAAAAAAGAGGGTCGATCTTGGCGTCGTAGGATCCCTTCAAAAGTTGGTGACAGGAATCTCTTTTATAAAAGATTTATCCTATTTTCTATCCTTTTTCTCCTCCCTCCGCTTCGTTGGTGAAAGGCCCTATTATAGGAAGATGGTGAGACTCTAGTCTTCTTCTAATTGGTGGATGATGGCACTTGTCCTTCCATTTGTCAAATTCTTTCGAGATTTCAACGGGTGATTGCCATATGGCTGGGTGAGGTGGCTTGTATTTTATTGCATAGTTTTCCACATGCTCAAATGAAATGGTCTAATCCCATTGGTGGTGAAAGAGGTGGAAATTTCATGCTTGGGCTTGGATTTTCCATCTTGGGCCTTGGGGAAGATGGGCTTAGGGATTGTGCTTCTAGATTGCGCCGTCGGCCCGTGCTCGGGGGAGAGCCTCGGCTCAATGTTTGACTGTGGGCTTCAACGTCCGATCGCGGGTAAGTGGTTGTGGGTTGTAGTGCATTTTGGGCGGCCCTATCAAACTTCTCAGTGTCAAACTGCCAAGAACACAGCTATGATGAAAAGTTGGACATGCCATCGATAAACAGAGTGAATCCATGGGGGGGTTGCAAAAGGATTTTTACAAGGACAACGGAGAATTATGTCGTCAATTACAAAGTAAAATTTATTTTTGTTCACACCTGCTTCTCAGAGATATCTATGCACAGAAAAAATTGAAAACGCTAAGGCAACTATTTGTTCAATTTATTCAAAACAAAGAAAATACAGAACGCAACAAAGATGGTGCAGGAGAAGATGTACAGAGGGGAGATCAGATTAAAAACAAACACAGAAAAGGATCTATTTAGTTAAATTAAGACTCAATTTGAAAAATATATTACTATTGTATAAACTGAAAGAATCTGAATACTGAACAAAAGGAATGAAGAAATCTGAATTCTGAACAAAAGGGATGAATTGACGAAAGAACAATATTGGTTCTTCAATACTCTATTCAACTTGTTTATACAAATATATATAAACTGTGTTGTACAACAGAGTCAAACTCCTCTTAACTATTTGAAGATTTACAACCGTGATTTATGAAACTATCGGATTATGTGGGGTCTGGTTCCGTTTCATCATTGATTGTATAGCTAACACTCCTTCGCAAACAAATGGGAGAAGGAATGTGCATGAGTTTGGACCGCAAATGCTAGAAGCGAGTAGTTCCAAAGTTCTTGGTGAAAATATAAGCGAGTTAATCATGAGTATTAAGGTGATGTATAACAATGTCTTTGTTAAGGATTTTTTTCTCGAATAAAGTGATAATTCACTTCAATATGCTTTGTGCGAGCATGATAGACAAGGTTAGAGGCCAAGGCAAGAGCACCAATGTTATCACACCATAACACGGGTCGGTCAACGAGAGTAATCCAAAAATAACAAAATGAAGCCATTAAAGCTCAGTCGTAGTTAGGGTCATGGCACGATACTCAGCCTCAGTACTAGACCTGAAAATGACGTTCTGTTTCTTAGACGACCAGGATATAAGATGCAAACCTAGTAATATACTAAACCCAGTGGTAGATTAGCGATCAATAGGATCGTCATCCTAATCAGAGTCACAAAAGGCATGAAGAAGCAGAGTTCCAGGCATGTACGACAACAATAAATCAGGAGTGCCTTTAAGTATCTCACTGCCTATATAAGATAACATCAGTCGGGTTGAGCAAAGCAGAGGCACCATCCCGAGGCACCCCACCCAAACTGCAAGGAGATGGGGATGGTTTGGCGAACATCATCTTAGATCATTGTAAGAGGTCCGATATATACTTGGACTAACGAAGATGTAGGCCAGAATCATCAAACGGACTCCATACGTAGAAAGTATTCGAGATCACCTAAATCTCGTAGCCGGAAGGCAGTTTAAAGACTACCAAGGAGGTGAGTATTTGCAGATAATGAAGAACAAGTTACTAGAATGTCATCAACATAAACGAGTACAAATAGATGCACCTCGTCGGCATGAAAAGTGAATAGAGACGAGTCGTTGGTTGAGCATACAAAACCAAGGTCCACAAGTGATCCAAAGAGACGAACATACCAGGCCTTGGGTGCCTAATTAAGCCCGTAGAGAGCCTTTCGAAAAGAGCATACATGAGTGGGGAACTGGTCAGAAACAAAGCTTGGTGGCTTCTCCATATACACTATTTCTTCAAGGTCTCCATTTAAAAAAGCATTAGAGACATCAAGCTGACGAATAGGCCAACGGAACTGGACAGCCAATGCAAGGAATAGACGAAGAGTGGCCATTTTAACAACTGGGCTAAAAGTCTCCGAAAAATCAAGACCATATTCCTGCTCAAACCCACGAGCAACAAGCCGAGCTTTATACCTGTCAATGGATCCATTAGATTTTTGTTTAATTTTGTAGACCCACTTGCATTGAATAACAAGGATGTCATGTGGTCAAGGACAAAGATCCCACGTATGATTGTCTTGTAAGGCATCAAACTCGTCATGCATAGCAGTTATCCACTCTGGAGACAAAGCAGCTTGTTGATAGTTGGAGGGCTAGCGAGGTACATGAACACTGATAAGAGCCTGAAAAAGATGATGGACGGTAGTATACAAATGATAATTAGAAAACTATTTAGGAAGTGAGGAACCTGTCTGAGAACGAGTGACTCGTGTGATAGGTTGAGGAACAATCATAACAGGGGAGGTTTGACTCGGGGACCGTGAGCTTGGGAAAGGGGACTAGTGCTAGTACAGGATGACATGGACGAGTAGAAGGCTTGTCGCTGGACCTACTGGACAAAAAAGGGGCTGAGAGATGGTCCCTGGACTCCCGAGAGTGGCTGCCTGAGGGAAGCACCGAGGGACTGCTTGGTGCATCCAGAGGACCGCCTGGATGAGCAGCTGACGAGTCAGAGTGACTAGCAGCTTTCCTGGAAAACTCAGCAGCGTCCGTTACCGATATAGGAGTTGCTGGACGCACGAAAATAGTGGGTGCAGGGAAAACCGACGCACGATTGGGTTCACCTAAGATATTACAAAGGCAAATGGATACAGGATTGAAAAATTGAGAATCAAAGGAGTGGGTGCATGGACTAACGTCAGCAATCGAAGGGAGACGAATAGTTGTGGATTGATCTGCATAAGCTAGAAATATAGACTCATCAAAGACGACATGGCGAGAAATGTAGGGAGACAGGATCAAAGAACTTATAAGCGACATGTTGAGAGTTATACCCAATAAAAATGCATTTTGAGCTACAAAACATTAGTTTATGGGAATTGTAAGGGCGAAGATGGGGATAACAAGCACACCGGAAAGTTCTAAATTGTGAGTAAGCAGGGACAGCTCCGAACAATTTTTCAAATGGACTGCTATGATGAAGAATAGGAGTGGGAAGTCTGTTGATTATAAAAATAGCAGTAGAGATGGCTTCAACCCAAAAATTTACGTGGTAGATGTGTTTGTTTAGCGTGACCTAGAGCATTGTGCTCTTGTTAGTTTCATGTATACTCGATGATGAAAATTATTTTGTTCCTTGAGTTTTGTTTATGTATATTATGGATCATTTGGGTTGATGACTCAAATTGTGAAACTCCATAATTTTATCAAACTCTAAATTAGTCC
>JAOWBN010047288.1:0-21325 GCA_028565015.1 Pinguicula moranensis
GTTTCGACCTATCTGCACATATTGGTCATGAAAATATGGAGTCTTTATTATACCCTCCTTTGAACAACAAAAGAATTAAGCAGTAACTAAATTCACCGGATAATGCAAACCAGAAGCAATCAACCATTATTGAAATAAAATAAAAATTTAAACGTACCTGAATAGGGGGGAAGGCGTCAGGAGTAGATAAATCCATGAACCAAATTCTTCTATATCACTCTGGTGTCTGCTGACTCCAAAACAACTATGACCCAGATGCTATTTCACAAAAAGTAGGATTTATAAGAAATAATCAAATAAAATTAAATAAGACCAAATTCCCCCCAAAAAAATAAGACCAAAAAATCGCCATCAACTAAAGAAAGGTTTTACATCAAATTGTAGATCCTCCCTCCGAACCCCGCTTCCCACCCTTTATCGTCCCCACACCCGGGTATCTCAAGCCTAAAATTCACCTAGTGTTTTATTCAACACCCCGACAAACGCTTCCAAAAACTATATTTTTCGGGAGCAAACCAACCAATTCGAAACTGGAAACAGAGAATAAATTTCTATAATCGTTCGCACCAATTCAGGTTTTATGGTTAATTTCGAGAATAATTTCCAGATAGGCAAGACAATTCGAGATTTTACCGCTTTCTCGAATCTCGAGTCGCAGCTCTGTGGGAGAGAGAGAGAGACATCGACGAGATTTTGAATCGACGTTGACAGTTGAAAGTGGGCTGGGCTAAGATTGAAAAAGGTGAAAGCGGCTGGGCCTCAAGATTGGGAAAATATTTTGGATTTATACTTTTCTTTTAATTTATTTTTTTATAAGCCAAACTTTTCCCTTAAAATTGATGTCGCGTGGAAATAATATTTTTGTATAATTATAAGGGTAAGACTGCATATATTTGATGTTGTTGGAAGTCAACTTAATTTTATTATAAAGCAAAACATTTGATGATAATTTTATAATAGTAAAGTACAATTATACTGTGCACTGCTTTTAATAAGTTATTAATATAAATAAAAGGAAAAAACTTCATAGAACAGTGTAAGAATACATAGAGAAATATGAATGAACAATGTACAAAATTTTATACTTTTCAATGATGTTTTCAACATTACGTGAACCATATATATAGGCTTCGGTTGTCCAAACAAACAAACAAACTATGTATACTCTATAGAAATGAATACATTAATACTGAGGGGTTAAATACAAAGATGAAATAAAAGGCTTATAAAAAAAATACAAAGATGAAAGATCATGAAGATTACAAAAACTTGGAACACATATGGCTATGTTTAGCGTCACTTTATCAGGTCATTTGCTTTATTTGACCATAATAAGGCAGTTTGATCAAATAAAGCTGTTTCGTGAACACTATCTTATTTGATCATCAAAACATGTGGAAGTAAGAAGAGCCCATGGCCTGATGGGTTGAATTTTGCCTTTATTAAACGCTTCACATACCTGTTAAAGGAGGAGATATTCCAAATGTTGCTGGAATTTTATAAAGATGGCAAGATTGCTACAGGAAGCAACGCAACTCACATTACTTTAGTGGCTAAGCAGCAGTACAGGACTTTAGACCTATTACCTTAATAGGAGCCATGCCAAGAATAATCTCTAAGATCCTGTACAGAAGACTGGCTGCAGTTTTACATAGTGTTATAGCTCCTACACAGATGGCTTTCCTGAAAAATAGAAAGCTGTTGGACATCATTCTACTGCTAATGAAGTAATAGATGAGACTAAGAAACTGAAGAAGAGAGCTCTTATTATGAAAGTGGATTTTGAAAAGGCATTTGACACCATCAACTGGTCTTACCTGCTGAAAACATTAGAGAGTATGGACTTTCTCCCGTGTTGGTTGGATTGGATAAGTGAACTGCTATCATCTGCTACTACCTCTATACTTATTAATGGTAGTCCAACTGATGAATTTATCCCCCAGAGAGGTTTGAGACAGGGGATCCCCTGTCTCCTCTTTTGTTTTTGATTGCAGTAGAGGGATTTTCTACTCTAATGAATAAGGCTTTAGAAATCCAACTCTTTCAACCTCTCTTGATTGGCAGCAATGTAGTGGCAGTCAAACACTTGCAATTTGCGGATGACACGCTTATATTTGTTGAGGCCTCTTGGCAAACTGTGACTATCTCCAAGGCTATTATGCAGAATTTTGAGCTAATTTCTGGATTGAAAGTTAATTACCAAAAGAGCATCTTGCACGATATCAATATCCCTCAGCAGTTAATTAAGGACATGTCAGCCTTTCTAAACTGCAAGATGAATGGTCTTCCTTTGAAGTACTTAGGACTGCCTGTGGGTGTGTCTCATAAGAGAAAACATGCATGGAAACCTGTTATAGATAAAGTTGAAAGAACTCTCAATGTATGGGGTAGTAAGCGGTTGAGTAGTGGGGGGAAATTGACCCTGATTAATGTTGTATTAACAGCTATCCCTCTGCATTATTTGTCATTCTACCGAGCTTCTAAGCTAATCATAAAGAAAATCACAGCATTACAGAGGAACTTCTTCTGGGGCACAATAGAGGATAGGAAGAAAACCTGTTGGACTTCATGGAAAAAGATATGCTTACCCATCTCCACTGGTGGTCTAGGTATCAGAGGGATTGGCAGCTACATAAGGCTCTTTCAAGAAAGTGGGGTGAGAGAATACTGCAGGGTAGAGAGAATTTAGCCACAGATATACTCAAATCTAAATATGGCACCCCGGAACATGGTCTGCAAGTTGGTAGACTTAGAGTGCTTCAGGAACTACAACAGCTGAGTTACATTACCAGAGGGCGTAGACGAGATCTGAGTTATGCCTCCACCTGGTGGAAGGAACTGAATGACCTCCTCAACCAGGATTGGTTTGTAAAAAATGTGGAAATCTGTCTTGGAGCAGGGACATGAGTCAGATTTTGGCAGGGCAGTTGGTGCTAAGCTAACTCATTTGCTGTTTCCTTCCCTAATTTGTATAGGTTTTGCAACTGGCAAATATGCACTGGTATCAGCATCAGGAACCTGGAGGGATGGTGTTTGGGAATGGAAAATACCTTGGAGAAGAGCAGCAAGAAATGATGAGGGTATTCGGATAGCTAACCTCCTCTATTTACTTCAAGACATGGCTCTTGCCATAGGTGTGGATGATCACTATACCTTCCAAGGTAGTGCAGATGACATCTACTCTACTTGCTCTGCATACCAGTATATCCTGAATTCATTTGATCAGGTCCTACCCGAGGAAGTAGTAATCCAACTAAGATACCTGTGGAACAGGTATTCACCAAAGAAACAAATAATTATGTCCTAGTGCTCCCAAATGCAAGCTTTACCCTTAAGATTAGCCCTGCAGCATAGAAGGATCATTCCTCTTGACCAGAATATCAGCTATATTTTATGCCAAGCTGAGGATGAAACATTTTCACACTTATTTAGATCCTGTTACATAACGATTCGTATTTGGCAGGGGGTACAACAATGGCTCTTACTAGTGGCTAACAGTGCATAGGAGGTCCCTGATTTAATACAGTTATGTTATGTTAAACCACCAGACACTAATCTGGATGTATGGAAGGCTATCTGGATCTCCTTCAATTGGCAGATCTGGAAGTTGAGAAACAGGTTACACTTTGAGGGGAAGTGTATGCTGGCAGAGGATGCAGTCCATATGATACAAACAAATACATGGTGGGAAATCAAAGATAAGAGGCCAACTAGTCAGTTTCATTACTCCCTGGTGGATTGGAAATTACAACCTATAATCTGCTTGCTATTTAATTATGCGTAGTAACTGACGATATACTGAGTTTTGAGTATGTGCAGATTATAAGCATAGATGGAGGCAATTCCTGTCAGTTCCTGGAGTAAAATTCTAGCTCTTTGTCCTGTGGCCTAGTAACCCTCCCCCACCTCACACTCCCTTATCTTTGAATGATCCTTGCTACTAAGTATTTCATGTTGGTACAGGGTAGGTACATGAGTTTTATGCCCCTATGGTGCGTATTTTTAGCTAAGTGGTTAAAGGAATAAAGGATCCGCGAGCTTCATTGATCTAATTGGAATGACATGTTGCCTAGTAAGCTATCTAGGTTGATTTCTGAAGACACTGATGAGAAAATCTGTATGGCGCTGAGGGATCAGATAGTGAGTTCGTTCTCCTATTTACCGTAGATGACTTGTGAACGTGAAATCAGCTGGCTTTGGTTTTGGTTTTACTGGACAATTTAGCTAATGTAAATGTCACCCAAACCATAATGGCTAAGCTGCCCCGAAAGTAGAGGAATCTCTATGTGGCACAACAGACGTGTGACCTTTATGTACAAGAGGTGACTACACAGCACATGGAATAGCAACAAGGACACAAGGAAAATCAATGACTTACAGGAGAATGAGGTTGTATTGTTTTTATTGAAAGTGACCTATTATATCCTTTCCAAACTGGGTTATGTCCTCTATTCATTACATGGATAGCTCATCAAATAGGAAAGAGCTGTGTACCAATATTCCTATAAAAAGGGATATTGATAAGTTGACAGTCGTGATATCCGGTTTGGTGAAGAGCGGATGATGTCAATGATCTGAATGCATAGATGCTTTGTGTTCTTCTTTGAGGCTAGGGGATCCATATACCAGATCACCCTTATCTATATTGGAGAGCACGATGGAAGGGCAGAATATACAGTTCATGATCAAGAAATCAACCACTGACTTCATCCTAGTGGACCTAGTTCTGAGTATGGTTGTTTCTATATCTAGTCTATGGTCTGTAATTTTCTCTTTTGCAATGTTGTTCATTTTTTTAAATAACTTTATATTATATATGAAAATTTAGCTTATCAAAAGGAAAAGAGGATGACCAATCAAATTATAGAAGGGGATCCAAAATTTGAAGTTCTGGCTGCAAATGGTTTCATCTCTCAATTGGCATAATTTGCAAGTGATACTCGCCGAATTTGATGGAGTGATATTTTTAATGTGGAGATTCTTGAGGATTGGGATTCGCTTTTGTAATAGGCACCAGTTGAAAGCATCTACTTTCACGGGTGGAGAGTTGTCCTAGAGTGATTCCAAGATTGGGTCCGGAGGTAGATTCTGCCCCATTATTTGTCCAATCTATTGATAGACGCTTTTAACTGAGTAATTCCCCCAGGCTCTTGTCTCCAAGTCCATATATCTTCTTCTGGTTGAGGTGTAAACTCTGCTAATTCTAGGATGAGTACAATCAAAAAGTATGTCTCATATTGGAATAGGAGGCGTCTCCAATGAGATGACTAAGGAGTTGATAATCTGCCTTGATTCTCAAAGCAAATAACTCGCTAGAACATTCCATGTATCATAACACTGCTGACCAGTAGGGGTATTTGCATTAAGGAATCTCCAGCCCCACTTTGCAAACATGGCCTCGTTAAAAGCCTCTAACTCAATTATACCTAGTCCACCATTCTTTTTTTTTTTAATTAAGTTATCTGGTGCCAAGAGATCCAAGCAATCTTTCTCCCCCCCCCTCTTGATCACCAACCCATGGGAATTGCCATTGGAGTTGGGAAATTAATTTTAGAATATGTTTAGGAGCTTTGAACATAGATAAGTAATAAACCGGGAGGTGTGTATTTAGGAGAATGATCCTTCCCCCATATGAAAGATATATATTTTCCCAATTTTGAAGCTCTCTCTTGATGGTATTGATTACTGTATTCCATAGGACCAATCTTTGATGATTTTGTCCAAGAGGCAGTCCTAGGTATATAGCTGGCAGCTTATCAATCTTACATACTAGCAGGGCAACCAAATGTTGTTCTTCAGCTTCAGATATGTTAAGAATATATAGTTAACTTTTGTAGAAGTTTACTCTTAACTCTGTGAGCGATTCCATCCGTCTTAGGATATTTTATGTAGTTATGATATCTCTAACTGACATTGTCCAATATAAGGGTGTCATCAGTGAATTGTAATAGAGATATGTGTTGATGTCCCACGGAGAAACCAAAAAAAGCTAAAGTTCAACTACTTTCCTGAAAAATAAATCCAAGCCTTCTACAGTGAATAAAAACAAATAGGGTGATAGGGGACCACCTTGCCATTGATCTACACTGAAACTGAAGTTGAGCCTATACATTCTTGGATCCAACTTATAAACTTAGGAGAGAATCCAAAAATATTCATCATATGTGTTAGGAAGTGCAGTGGATTGAATCAAATGCTTTTTGGAAATCCACTTTAAAGAGGGAACACTTGGTCTTTGTCCTTTTTGCTAGGTGAATGATCTCATTAGCACAAAGTGCACTATCACCAATGTATCTTCCTTTAATAAAACCAGATTGTGAATTTGAAGTGATAGATGTAATCACTTTGCTGAGTCCTTTAGATAGCTGCTTTGATAAGACCTTATATGCACAGTTATCAATGAGATTGACCTGAAATCACTTGGGGTAGAAGATGCGTTCCCTTTCGTCTGTAGTGCTAAGACCTGATGAAATTATGGAAGAATGATGAAATTCCTGAATAAAACTTATATAATCATCTTTGATGATATGACATAATTTTTATAGAAAGTCAACATTGAGTCCATCAGGTCTTGGGCTTTTAGAACCACTGCAATTCATTAATGCTTCAACTATTTCTGCCTCAGAGAATTCAACAATAAGGGAATCAATGTTTGCATCTGATACTCTGTGTGTTTTTGAAAGATTAATAGGAATAGACCTATTATCAGAGTCTAGCATAAACTGTTTCTTAAAGTCACTTATGAGTTCTTTGCTCCTGCACATCATCTGTCCAGATTCAATTGATAGGAACCCCCTAGATTTATGATCTCCTATGATTTTTGTTCTCACAAGTATGAAAATACTTGGTGTGGCATCACCAAGTTGCAACCATTTACTTCTTGCTTGCTGAAGAGATATCGAGGCTTGTTGCTTAAGGAGACTTTGAAGGTTCTCCAGGTAGCTTTGCTAAGCTCTAATTCCTGATCATTCAGGCTTCTAGTACTCAACAGGATATCAATAGAAGCTATTGAGTCCTTAACCTGTTTAATCTTTCTGTTCATATCTCCAAACACTTCAAGGTCCATTTTTTCAATGAGTTTGAGTCTTTTGAGCTTTTCTTTGAGGATATAACCTTTGTCCCCAGAAGTTGTCATTTGATTCCATTCTACTTTGACTAAGTTTTCTAGACTTTGCTCACCCAACCAGATATCATAAACTTTGAAGAGAATTTGACCCTAGTTTTGTTGCATGTCTGGGAGGAGTATAGGACAATGATTTGACACTGTCTTTGGAAGAGCTTGCGGTCTCACATTTGGCCACCGCTGTGACCATGAATCATTTATCAGTATCCTATCTAACCGGCTTCATTGTCTAGCATCTGGGGTAGACTAGGTGTATTTACTACCAGCAAGATTCAGATGTAACAATTGCGCATCAACTATAAAAAAGAGGCTAAAGCATTTAGCTATATCATACGAACGATAGTTGTTCCAATATTCTGTGTTTGACTTAAAACAACATTAAAATTGCCAAGTATACATTATGTAGGAGGCTAAATAAATTGCAGTTTATGTAGAATGCCCTCCCATAGTTGTCTCTTAAGTTCAAAGGTGCAAGGAGAATATATGGATATAATGCATATAGTTTTGTAGTCCTTGATCCATTCACCTTCCAATCCTAGAGCTCCATGGATTTCCCAACTTATGTGAAGTTTAAAGTATTCGGTTTTTTAGCAACATAGAATGCCTCCAAAGTTTTCCAAATAAGCTTGAAACTACATATCGCGAGGGGTTGAACCCCACAACTAAGGGAGAATATAGGGCATAATTATTTCCATTTTAGTTTCTTGTATACATATCATCTCTAAATCATGTTGTAGGTTAGCATGATTCCTTCCCTTAACAAAATAAAGGAGGCCTTATGGTCCATCCCTGGAAATAGCGCCCCAGGTCCTAATGGATTCTACTTAGAATTTTTCAAATCAAAATGGGAGACAACTGAACGGGATCTAGCCAACGCAATTCAGGGATTCTTTTGTGGTGCAAATTTTCCAAGAATCTTTACTTCTAATCTGCTGGTCCTAATTGCCAAAGTTAAAAATTTGGATCATTTTGACAAATTCAGACTGATTAGCCTATGTTCTATAAATTACGAGGTCCTCTCCCAAGTACTGGTGAGTAGACTATCAAGATTTATTGGAAGGTTGATCGTATAGGAACAAAAGGCTTTTTTCTAGGAAAAAAACATTTTTGATCACATAAAAAGCATAAATAAAAAGTATCCATAAGGGAATATTATGATTAAGCTCGACAGGGCAAAGGCTTATGATAGAGTTAACTGGGAGTTTTTGGAAAAAAGTTCTCATGGCAAAAGGATTTAACCTTGAGGCTAGGAACATTCTAACGAGATGCGGTAAAGAGCAATGGTTTTCAATTTAGATGAATGGAACTGCATTGTTTTCCCTTCAGGATATGGACTCCGACAGGTGAACCCGTTATCCCCTTACCTTTTCATACTCATGCAAGACAGATTTCTCGGGAATTTAGAAGGGGACATAAATAATTTTTACCACCCGATTGGAATCGAGGTAGTTTCTCACTTGATGTATGCAGATAATATCCTATTGTTAGTGGGTGGGGATGTAAGATCCTTGAGAGCCTTGACAAAGATTATGGACGATTACTGCTTATGGTTAGGGCAAAAAGTAATCAAAGCTAAATTAGTGATGTTCTGTTCAAATAGAATCAGTGATGCAAGAGTTGCAAGTATAGTACAATTGAATGTATATAGGACATACCAATTTCCCACAAGTAACTTAGGGACACCTCTGTCCACAGGCAGGCAGGGTAAACCACGGGATTCTAGAAACTCTGGTGGATAAAATCAACTAGAAAATAGTTGGATGGAAAGGAAGGGTACTTTCATACACAAGGATGATAATGCTAATCAAGCATGTCCTTTCTAGTACTATAGTACATACCCTAACAATCACGAGAATCCCTCAATACATATTGGAGGAAATAAGATGAAAGATGGCAATTGTTATGGCGAGCTTGTAAAAGAGTATGCAAACCGATGGAAGTAGGAGGTCTAGGAATAAGAGATTTGAAGGAAGTGCATAAGGCTATGGCCATGAAGCAGTGCTACAAATTATTGACAGAAATGAGCCTCTGGTGCAAATATTTTCGTGCCAAATACAATAGAAGTGGACAATTATTGATCCGACAACATAGAGGGGTTGACTCTCAGTTTTGGAAGTATGCAATGATCACGAGGGCTCAAGTGGTGAAAAATATCAATATAATAGTAAAGAAAAGAAATTTCTCTTTTTGTTTTGACAAATGGTTAAGCTCGGGACCTCTGGCGACCAACGTTGCTCAGGTGATTGATAAGAAGGCCAAGGTGCAAGATTTCTGGCAAGCAAATGAGTGGAACTTAGAGCAAGTACATGACATGTTGGGCCTGATCATATGTGAGAAAATTAAACAAATCATGATCCAGGATAATCATGTAGAAATAATACAAGTTGTCACTATTTGGATACCAGAGAAGAAAAGTAAGTTGAGTATAAGACCGGCTTGGAACTACATCCGATCTAGGGGGACTATGTAGGATGAACTTAAGCATATATGGAGCAAGAGCTTACCCCCAAAAATGAATATATGCACGTGGCGAGTGTGGCAGAATTGTCTACATCTGGACGAGAACATTCGAGGTAGGAGAATGTAGTTGGCTTCAATGTGCGACTGCTGTAACCCTAGACAACATAAAGCAAATGATCATATATTTTGAGGAGGTGAACTGACGGTGACAATATGGAAGAGACCGGCTCAACTCTTTGGCATCCTCACTCTACATATGCAGACCTGGAAAGAAAGAATGAGCCACTGATTTTATTTTTCCCAGAAGGCGAGTTTGAGAAGGTTCCTAGTGGGTATGACTCCTATCATCATTACCTTGTTCTTGTGGCTGAGAAGTTGCAAAGCTCGGTTTGAAGATATCCAGTACTTCGCAGACCAAATATAGGGACAAGTACGCTTTCTGATCATGGAAATTGGCAACAATGTTGACTTAGATTTGATTTTGCAGACACATGATAAGAATATAATTTGATCAACTGAATATCCAAGTCAACGTTAAAGATGAAGAGAGAAGTAGATGGATAATGTAGTAGCCCCCGCCAGAATGGAAAAAGATCAACTGCGATGGCAGTTGCTTTGACAATCTCGAGCCATGGGAGGAGGAGGCATTGTGATGTGAATGTTGGAGGCCCGAGACACATTTGGATTCTTACATGGTTTAACTTAGTTGGACCCTATTCTTGCACATACATGGAATAAAAACGTGGAGTTGAGAACTTATTCTTGAACAAAACTCGAAATGTAACAAAAAAAAAGATAGATTGTGTAATCCAACAAAAAGTTACATGAAATAGAATGATAAAAAGAATGGAGATGGAAAAAAATGTACCGTAAAAATCCAATCAAACATGGAACATCAACCCCTAGCCAACTACTACACTAGAAATGAATGTAAACCAAAAGTTCAATCAAACGCCTACCCGAGGATCTATTCATTGATCAACATATACATTATAGAATCAACATTTACATGAATCCTAAGATGAGAATAGAGATTCAAATAAATAAAGAGATTTATCTCGAATTTCATAAAACCTTCATAAAATCATGAGTGCTTTACAAAACTCAAAAGCCTTTATATAGGTAAAAACATGACCTAGAACTAGGGTTCTATTTCCAACATTTATTTGGACTCATTTCCTAATTTAACTCCTAATTAAAATTGGGCTTTACCTGAATAAGAAGCTCATTCTAATTTAATTCCTAAAAAGTAGAAAATTGCCTCATTACATAAAACTTCAAAAATTTCACTAATTAATGGACTAATTTAATTAAAAGACATAATAAGGAAAATTCACACCCTTTTTGGCGGCTTCTTGCAGGAGCCGTGACCTCCCACACATTCAGTATTCCATATGCTTGAGTTGGTCTCCATAAATTGCGTGCAAACTTTCAGTTTCAGAACAGTGTGTTTCGAAACACATAACTCACGATCGGACCATTATAATTTGATCTTCATCGGTCAGGATATGACTTGATAGTCCTATGTCGCTGGGTAAACGTTAAGTTGAATCGAAACACGTTGAAATCTCTAGTCGCTTATAAAACTGATATTACGTAGTGGTACGAATAGCAGATCGCGAATGACAAAAAGCAGTATGCTCCAAAATTCACATCTCACAATTAGAACGTTCAAATTGGATCTCCTTTGTATAGGAAGATTCTCGATGAGCCCTCTGACTCCACTTACATTTGCAGATGGATCTGACAAAGTTTGTGCCTCCAATTGAAAGAAACCACGAAATTGCACTTTGCTGTAATTCACATAATAGGGTCCAACTTACTTAAACCAAGCAATGATCCAAATGCGTCTCGGGTATCCAACATTCACATCATCCCCTCCCTCTTGGGAAGGATTCTTCCTATTATCCAAATATTCATGTGAATTAGAATACTCTGCATAAGTTGGTAAAAAGATTGGAATTTCTATCATCGATCGTATCATTAACCATTTCTTGAAAAACATTAGCCATCGAATTTTGACTTTGTGATTGACCTTCTCCAATAAATCATAAGGACCATAATTAATGCTCAAAATAGGACACAAAACCATTGCAAACCTGAAAAGGTGATTCATCTTTGAAACTATCTTGCTCCAAGCCTGAACCAGAAATCACATCCACAACGACCACTAGTGCATGTTGTGTTGATTCGGTAACTATGCATCATTGAAGATTGAAAGTGGTCAAGTCACAACAAGTAATAAAGTGATAGAGTCGAGTGTCAAACCACGAGAATTGAAGCAGATAAGCATCAACTATGGCTTGTTTGCATTGGACAAACAACAATTTAAGTTGAGTCCACACTAATTTCCAACGCATAAAAGCAAATTAAATTAAGTAAATCTTTTTGGTATTTTTCCATCATTTAACTAACTCAAATTAAAGGATAACTTCTTGGTTGTAGATCTAGGACATTGACTTCACCTCTACGTGCATACATATGAGAATGGTTAATCAGGTTGTTTATTAGATTTGCCAACCTAATTGTCCACTGGATTTGCCCCTATAGTAACTTCTATAAGGAATTAGACATCTCATGCGGTGCTGCAGGTATTCATCTCTCGAATCTTGCACCTACATACCGATATGTACTATCCTACAAAGTCCTCCCTCGATACGGTCATGCTCCTATCTCGCACAACCTGTCAAGGGTCATTTACCTCATGAAATTCACTCATACGGGCACCGTCCCAATGAATGCTCATCTCTCGAATATCACATTCTTAAGGATAGATGTTGGTTTTACCGTAATCCAGCTAGTTCTCCTCTCTTGAATCTTGAACTAGCTTGAGTACTGACAATTAGTCGTCAAGTAACTAGCAGTTTAAGATGAAAAGCTATAAACCCAAACAACCATGGTATTAAATCTAACAACTAAACATTCAAAACACATCCATCATACAAATTATACGTAGGGCTACATCTTGCCCTAGTGAGAGGGTTTATCTCATAATCGAAATACAAGCTTCCTTACTGGGAAATAAGATAAAAGTCATAGTTCAGAACACTCCCTCAGGTCGGCTATGCTCTTCCTTTCGTTTTTCCCTTTTTGCTCTCAGCTAAGAATTGTTTGAATGGATTCGATTTTCGTCTTTTATATGTCTGCGCACTTCAGTAGCTTCTCGAGGAAGCTATCACATATATTTTTCGTGACAAGGGGCACAATCACCCACCTATTAATTACTGTACAAGTAAGGTAATTCATTTTCCTACCAACATGCATCGAACAGTTTTTCAGTCATTAGCAAACGAGGCTGTGACCTCACTTCAATGAGCATTTTTCTCTTGTTTTCGCATTCATGTGATGCTTATGTTACGCCCATGCAAAAGACAAAAAATGAGTCTATACAAGCAATTAGGTGTAATAAGTAAGTGTAAACCGAGCCTATCAACCTTCCCAAACTTAAACCTTTCCTTGTTCTCAAGCAAAAAGCCTCCAACCTCCTATTCTAATTATATTCCGATGCAATGGATTGATATAATGCACAGGGAAGAACTATGTTACAACACTGGTGCTATGGACTTTGAGGGTATATTGCATCTCTCTTAAAATCCTTGCAAGTTGGGTATATGTGTGCCAAGTTTTCGGTGAACTCTTTTGTCTTCGGTCCATGGTTTGGATGGTTCTCCTACGTAAACTCTTCACCATTTTTCACGTTTGTCAATTTTTGGCCATGCCAAGGCTGTCAGCGATTGAGATAGACATTATTTTAAGCCACATTTTGCTCTTTTACAGAAAGATTTTTTGTTGAAGCTTTTCTTCTTTTCTTTACAGATCGGTTGAGCACTATTACATTTGGCTCAAGAGCATTTGATTTTCTTTACATGAGTCGCTCTTTCTTTTCTTCTCTTTGGGGTAGCTTTTCGTTCTTTCATGTACATACAGAATGCTCACTATCTCACAGAATATTTTGTGCTTTCCTTTTTTGGCTTATTTCTGCTTTTGTGTTTTCCTATCTATAGCTTGTCCCGAACTTGTTTAGGCTCAGAGGGGCTACTTGTAGATGAAAAATCCCTTAGAGTTCCTATCCAACCCAGGAATTTATTCAAATTTTTGTTTTCCCATCTACCCAATCCCCACTATACACCACTCACTAGTCTCTTAACTAGTCATAAAATCCTACCTCAAAAGTCCATTTTCCTAGCGTGTGTAGCATATTGTTTATGGGAATCAACTGAATAGGTAGGCAACTAAATCGAAACTAATCAACGTACAGTCCAAACAAATAAAAGCAACTAACCAAAACAAGAGAGGGGGCCCAAAAACAAGAAGTTAGACTAGAAAAGACTTAGATCTGGATAGAGCAAAAAATTTAGCTACACTTGATGCCTGGATAAGCAGCCTTAGCAAACCCACAATATTACCAGATACTGAGCAGGTTAATCCTGCTCTAGAAGGATTGAATAAAACACATCTAGAAGTGCAAGCAGACACAATTATGTCTATAGAAAGCCAACTGGGCATTACATATGAATCAAATGTCAAGGAAACCATGGACAGGATAATGGCCCTAAACAAGGTTAGAAAGATGCAGTTGTACAATCACCTGGTGCCTCAGTTAGTTTGAAAAATCCGTTGCCCAATGAAACTTATCACTTATAACGTTAGAGGATTGGGAAGTTCAGAGAGACAGAGAAGAGTGAAGCAGCTCATTTTAGTTCAAAGAGTAGATTTTGTATGTATTCAAGAAACAAAATTAGCTTGTATTGATATGCGCCTTTGCACTTATCTCTGGTATGACCAAGATTTTGATTGGAGCTAGAAAAGTGCAAAAGGACAATCTGGAGGCCTTTTATGCATCTGAAACACCAGGAAATTTACAAGAAGCAGTATATTTGATGGAACAGGTTACCACGGTATAGTTGGACAATGGGGTAGGGAGGATACCACATCCTACATGGAAAATGTGTATGGCCCAAATGATCTTCCAGGAAAGCAAGAACAGTGGAGAGAGATCCTCAATGAGTACACAGTAAGGTGCAATGGGAAGTGGTGCCTCATGGGGGACTTTAATGACATTCTAGATAAAAGGGAAAGAAAGGGTGCGGCTCAACACTCAAATGAAGTAGAGATATTTTCTTTCAGAGATTTTGTAACAGATATGAATCTGCAAGACCTCAGAATGTCAAGGTGCAGATTCACTTGGTATCTGAACTCACTCAAGGTTATGAGTCGTCTAGATAAGTTGTTGGTTAATGACTTGTGGCTGGGACAGATAAATAGTTGGGTTCAAACGGGACTAGATAAAATAGACTCAGATCATTGTCCAGTGAGTCTATGTGACAATATCCAAGATTGGGGACCCAAAACTATGAGAGTTCTAGATGACTAGTTGCGGGATAGAAAGTATAATGAACTGGTTGAGCAGCTGTGGCAAAGTTTTGGGACCAATGGCTATATGCCAGCCAACGAATTAAGGAGAAGTTAAAGGCCATCAACAACTGCAACCTTTTTATTGGGACCAATGGCTATGCCTAAACCCTAAGTATACCCTATGGGCCTAACAAAAGGATGAGGTCTAACAAACCCAAGGAGGCCCTAAATGGAAAGCTCAAAGAAATTTGGGCTGAAAATACGACATTTGGAATTTTTGGACCCCACGGCCCTAAAATGTCAAATGGGCCACACAGACCAATTGATAAGACCCAGCCCATTAAGGTCCAATTTCTAGACCAAAAGATGAAGTCCATGACCCAATCCATCATGGGGAAGGAGATAAAAATGTGGAGAAAAGAGGAGGAAAGTGAAAATTGGAGAAAAGGAAAGTTCTTATAATTTAGGGTTTTTGTCTCCTTATCTAACGAAAGATGGTTCCTTCACAACAAAAACTCTTTTGTCCATTCAAGAAGCTTCTTTACAATACCAAGACTCCTAAGGAAGCCACAAAACTCGTGGCCTAACTTCCTTCTTTGCCTAGGACATGTTTTTGGTCCAATTTCTAGCATTAATTAGTTTCCTAGTTACTTTTAAAATCCCTTCTTATTGTTGCACGAATTTTATTCAAATTATAGGATTAGCTATGCCTATATAAAGGCCTCAACATTATTTGTATTGGACACACAAGTTTTGAATTAAGTTTTGTAAGATCTCTTTTGGTTTTAAACCTTCTTCGATTTATCTTTTCTCTTTTTGAGTTAAGTGCATTGTATTTTAGGACTTATCATTCGATTATTGGTTGGTAATTCAATACCTTCAGGGGGTCGTGTGTGGCGTCTTTGTTCCTACAAAATTTTTGACTTTCGTCGGTTGGACACAAGATGTCCTTCACGTGTTAGAAACAACAAATTCGTCTGTGTCTTTTCTTAAAGGATCAAAATCGTTGTGGATTCTTGTCACAAGTTCGGCAAGGATTCATATCACCTCAGACTCAGTAGCGTTGTTGGTGACAAGAAATCTTCCATAACTACTACTTACAGAGGATCCATACCTCGGAGTCTTCTTTTCCTCGGGTGCTTTCAGTAACGAAGTCCTCTACTACATGTATTTTTAGCATTATCTAAAGTTTGTAATGCACATCGTACTGGCTGAGCTCGACTACCCATTTTATCAGTCTCCCCAAAGTGTCAGATCATTTAGTATCTTCCTGAGGGGCTAGTGGTGATAACTTGAATAGTGTACACCTGAAAGTAGTGTCGAAGTTTGCAAGAAGCAGTTATGAAGGTCAATGCCCATTTCTCTATGGTAGTATAACGTTGCTTGATTCATTAGAGAAATATGGTGACATAATATACCAGATGTGGGAATATTTCCTCTTCGAGACCAGGGTTACGCTAACTACATCCTCAGACACGAGATGTAGAGAATGAGCTCCTTACAATTTTTTGGGGCAACAAGGACTATAGTATCTAAGATGTATGCTTTTATTTGTTCGAAGGCTTCTTCACATCTTTCATCCCAATCAAACATTCCTCATTATTAGATGCAACCCTAGTTGCACCCAATCCACCAAGCCAAGGGAATGTCCATGTGAAGGCCATTGAAGTGCCTAAAGGTAGCGTGAAAGAGAATGAAAGGCGTGATCCAGTGATCCTACTGGATGGCCCAATCACTAGCCTATGGTCGAAGAAATTCAAAGAGGCCTTGAATTTGATGATCCATGAAATGTGGGCTCAAAATAACATATGTGGACCCCATGACCCAAGAATGCTAAGTGGGTCCAATAGGCCTATTGAAGAAGTGTGGCCCATTAATATGATCCAAGTCACGACCTAAAATGAAGCCCACACGTGACTAAGTGTCCAAGACAAGTGTGAACATGACCAAGTCTTAAGGGGACAATAATCTAATAGGATAAGGAAACAACCTTAAAGACAATTATCTTGTTGGATCTTTTCCATATCCAAGTTTATTAGATTAGCAAATTTTCTTAATTATGTTTATCAAATTAGAGGTAGATTTCAAGTAGGAATTTTTGACCCCTTCTCCTACCTAAATGAGTCTAGACCATCGAATTAATTAATTCAAGATTGTTTATGAATTTTTATATTTTTACGTATTGAGAGAATTGTATTCCATTTTGGTTTTAAACCTCTTCAACATATCTTTCCTCTTACGAGTCAAGTTGCAATGTGTCTCAAAAGAAATTATCCTTGATTCTTGGTTGGTACGAGTTACCTTCAGGGGATTAATTAGTGGTGTTCTTGTAACTAGAACCATGACTATCATTGGTCGACACAAGTTATTTTCAGGCCTTAGAAACAACAAATTCGTCTGTGGTCGTGCTTTTTTTAATCACCGAATTGGGTGTGGGATTTTGTCAGAAGTTCGGAAAAGATTTATATCATTTGGTATCAAAGCCAGGTTAGGATGTTTTTGCCCTATCATTCAAAGTTTATGTTAATTAGCTCATTGTAGCTTTTAGGGCAAAATTCTCATTAATGTGATCCAATTCATGACCCAAGATGAGTCCCAACATTTAGTCCACACATGACTACGTGTCCAGGACAAGTGTGAACATGACCAAGTCTTAATGGACAATAATCTAAGGATGTGTTTGGTGCCCGGATTAGAGTTATCCGGGATCATGGACAACTCTGGGATTTAGGCGGGTTAATATTTTTTAACCTTTGTTTGGTAGGGTATATGGTGGATAACGTATTGGAGAAAACTATTGTTTGGTAATGTTGCTGGCAAAGCAGATATCTCGCCACGTTATTAATTTTGAGTCCATTTACCTAAATTCCCAGTACAATTCAGTATCAATTGTGTAATTTTCATCTTCAATCCCATACTCTAGAATCTGGACAATTGGAACGTAGAACCAGAGAATACAATTGCAAAACTCACCATTCAACAACCAAAGAATACAATTGCAAAAATCATCCTAAATAACTCCAAAACTAAAACATATTTCCAAAACATAATTTTTTTATGCAAATGTCTCCACTGACTTGAATTCAATATGCAAAACAAAGTAAACCATGACAAGTAAGGTGTGAAAATGCCGGTAGATCTCAGAGGGAAACACACGCATTTGGATTCACATCTTCAATCTTCTGATCAGCAAACAGTTCCTTTCCCAAAACCCAATTTTCTATCATAACTTGTGAATTCACAGGCTGATTTGTGGGAACAAGATGTCAACATTCATCACCACAACATGGCTCAATCTGTCAAACCTCTGCACATAGCCAGCAAGATTTCCATTCACCTTCTAAATCTTCCTCTCTGCCTCCAAGAAATAACCAACCATTCCCCACTTCATCATCTTAACCCAAGCCAAAGTCGATATGACTCCATCTCTCAAATTACAATGCCCTTGATACAGGAAAACTTGAGTATTTTTCACCAAGAATTCCACCATATACTTAACACTCTTCATCACATCATCTCTCAACACCTCATCAACCGCATGAGTCGCAAACTGAACCTCAGAATGTGTCAGCCCATTTCCAATAGCAACGCAAGCTAAATTCACTCTACTCCCTTCTAGTAAAGTGGGATTCTTTTAGAGAATGTAATACCCTAGACCTGGCACATATTTCCCAGCATAGCTCTCTCCAGTAACGTAAATCAGCCGAGTCCTATAAGACGAATCTAAAGCAATGAACTTTCTGATAGCTGCAAAGAGGTGCTTCGCCACATCATGTTGGTTCCTTGGGATTTCTTGAGGTGAAGCTGCTATGATGAATCCACTGTCTATGGGATTGTCAAGAACGGCAATAAGGTTAACTGTTAGATAGCCTGATTTTGTGGGAAGGGCGTCATTGGGATAGGATATGGCGGCGGAGTGGCGGAGAACGGCGATGTTTGGGAAGCGGAGGAAAAGAAAACAGGGAAGAACAAAAGAAGGGTTATGGCTATTTATACCTGATTTTTAATCATAATAAATGTGAATAGTAGGGGTAAAATAGTCAATTCACAATGTGGGATAAAGGAGGGATTCCACAAACCTTGCATCTTAGCAGGACAGAAATGACAGAGTTATCAGGTCGTAATCCCTACCCGTTACGTTATCCACCGGGCAGGGGATAGCGCCGAACGGGGTACCAAACGCTGGACAAACCAAGATAACCCTCAATTATCACGCATTATCCTCCTTTTGACCTGTTACCAAACGGATCCCAATTAGAGGACAAACAATAGATAATCACTATCCGAGTATACAAATTACCAACATGTCTACCAAAGTCCTATCTGAAATAAGAAAAGGAAACCAAGAAACACTAACCTGTGAGCGTGCAAAAGCGGGTATGGAAGCTGCCAGGTTGTAAGCTACAAAAAGTCAATTTTGAACTGTACAATACAGACGTAAGGCCAGCGTGGAGAAGGAGTGATAATTGAATAAATTCAGTGGGATGATAGAGATGCCGATAACCTGGAAGAAAAATTGTTTCAATTTGGGAGGAGAATTTCTCAATCGATTTTGTTGGAAAGAAAAATCCAAAAAAATGGGAAGACAGAATAGTTTCAATATTAAGATGATTGAAATTGTTGTAATCTTAAGAATCTGCGAGGAAAAAGTAGAGGTTAAAACTTGAATTCTCAAAGCTCATTGAATTCTTCTGGATTACATTTATAACACTTTCCTTTGATTGACCGAATTTTCAAGGATACATGCTTTTGTAATCTACTTGAATAGGGATGTTTTATGGTCTTCTCATTAAATTCTTCTTGATTCAAAAGTATGCCAAAATTGCCTCGCTAAAACCTTACTTAGGAAAAACCCTGTGGAAAAAATCCTAAGCAAAGAAAAAAGACTACAACTTCGCATTGTTTCTCCTCCTCAAATTTATGTTTCAGAAGTCTTTGAGATTTCTCATACCAATACCAAATACAATTTGTTTAAATATAGTTTTATGTAACAACTTCGTAAATAAATCGGCTAAATTGTCACTTGATCTGATCTGTTTGATGTCGATTTTTCCATTGGTCTGCAATTCGTGTGTGTAGAAGAACTTTGGGGATATATGCTTTATTCTGTCACTTTTAATGTATCCTCCTCTGAACTGAGGGATGCAAGCAACATTGTCTTTATATATATTGTCGGCTTATCTGAGATTTTGGATAAATCACCTATTGTGCGAATATGTTGAATGATTGTCCTCAACCAAACACATTCTCTGCTTGCTTCATGGATTGCAATAGTCTCTTAGTTCTTGGATAATGTGGACGTCAATGTCTGCTTAGTAAATATCCATGAAATTGCAGTACCACCATAAGTGAAAACGTATCCAGTCTGAGATCGTCCCTTGTGCATGTTAGAAAGATAACCTGCATCTGCATATCCAATTAATGGTGGTTTTGTATCACGGTTATAAAATAATCCCAAATATGGGGTGATGCTTAAATAATGGATAATATGCTTGCTACCATTCTAGTGTCTCCGAGTCGGAGTAGCACTATATATTGCAAGGAGATTAACTAAAAAGCTATGTTTGGTCTCATACATTTTGCAAAATACATTAGTGGACCTATGGCACTGAATTGTAAAATAGAAAACAGGAAAAATGGGAAAGACTTTTGTTATTAAATATATTCGATTGATACAAATATGATTCGGTGTACCTATATTTATAGGAATTCATTTGTGGAGCGTTTGCGAGTTTGGTGTACCTAACACCTACTCAAATCTTATTCAACGCCTACCTACTCACTTACCAATACTCCCCCTCAAGATGGGCGAAAGATATCAACTAAGCCCATCTTGTTACAAAATCTTTCAAGATCTAGTGGACTAAGATCTTTAGTCAACACATCAACAACTTGTTCTTGGGTGACTATGTGATTCGGTTCTAACAACCTGCTATTTAATTTTTCTTTGACGAAGAACCTATCAATTTTCACATGCTTGGTTCTATCATGTTGTACTGGGTTGTTGGCAATGCTGATAGTTGCTTTGCTGTCACACCACAACTTTAATTTCGGATCTGGATCCATCTTGAGTTCCACAAGGATTGATCTCAATCAAATGATCTCAGCAACTCAAGGCCATTGCTCTGTATTCTGCCTCAGCTGTAGAACGAGCCACTATTATCTGTTTCTTACTCTGCCAAGAGACTAGATTGCCTCTTATAAACATGCAATAACCATGTGTGGACCTTCTATCATCAACACAACTAGCCCAGTCTGAGTCGCAGTATCCCTTGATATTCATATGTTTATTCTTTCTGAAGATCAATCTTTTTCCCGGTTCACTCTCCAAGTATCTCAATATCTGGTGTACGACATCCATGTGACCCTTTCTAGGGTCATGCATAT